>PVKA01042905.1:0-17106 GCA_004027165.1 Ctenomys sociabilis | reverse complement strand
GCAGGATGCAGGGGCTGAAGATGATGGGTTGCCATTAGCCTAGTAATAAAAAGGATGAAGAGCAGAAGGCTGGGGCCTGGGTGAGTATCTCCACATATACAGGAGGCAGCAGGAAGAAGGGTCAGCTTAAACCAAAGAGTAGCCATAAGCAGTATGTACATGGCCAAGACCGCCAAATGCTTAGACAAAGTCCATATTGTGGGAGCCAAGGAGAGGGAGGCCACTGGCTTTGGAATGGGCAGTTTCTGGCACCTTTGAGGGGGCTCTTTCTCTGGAGAGATCAGGAGCCAGGTCAAGTGGGCAGAGTAGAGACACAGAGAGGAAGCTCAGGTCCAGGGTTGGCTCAGGGCATTTGTGAGGAAAAGGGAGGGCCCACTATGGGGACTTGTGAGTCACTTCCCCTCCAGGGGGAGGAATGGGGGCCTCTGAGTGGAGTCTGTATGTCTGGGGGGAGGATGGCTCTAGTTACTCATTGGAATTTCCAGTCAACTCTAGTAAGATGGGATAGAGATGCCTTACATATTCAGGGAGCAACTTCTGTTCAGTTTTAGGTTTGGAGGAAGAAGTGGGTATCGATCTGGCTCACTGGGTAGGAGTATCAGGAATGGAGATGGGATACTTTACAAACTTGCTAAGGACACCTCATAGTCTCTTAGATGAGGAAGAGACACAGAGAGACCTTCTGGTTTTAGCTGTTCTCCCATGCCGCCTGCTGGTCTGACCCATGTGGGCAGCTCGTGCCTGTACTTGGAGCCTGCAGGGCGAGAGTCAGAAGAACCTGTGGCACAGGGCCCTGTGCTGGCACACATATGCCCTGGGGAATGCCAGGCCCAGTTGTTCCCAAGCCCTGGGAGTGGCCTCACCCACCCAAACCAAATGAGGAATTGTGGCTCAAAGAGCCCATCAGATGTACCCTGGCTATTTATACCCACCCAGTGCAGGAACAGGGAAAAACCAGGGACCAGAGGAAGAGTTGGTAGGCTGGGGCTGCCTTTGTTGAACCCTAGTGGGAAAGTTCTCAAGCCAGGGCCTGTCAGTCCTGGGCCCTAGAGAGCCCATCCAAATATACAGTATTTCAGCTTTGGCAACAGGTCAGAGCCTGTGTCCTGCCTACAGCTCAGAGCTCCTGCAGAACTTTTTGGAAGTGAAGATGAGAAAGAAAAACACATCTTTAGCTTTTATTTTCTCTTCTGCCCACCATCCAGCTTAGAGGCTTAGCAGTGGGCTGGTACTCAGCTAACATGCCCAGTGGAGCAGGTAGGAGGTGGCACACATGTTCTGGGATAAGGCAGTTAGTTGAACCTTCCTTTGGAAATGGCCTTAACACAGTGGTGGCACTCCTGTGTTTTAAGATAAAAGATACTGACCTTCAAGTTGCTTTTTTTCTAAATTAAAACCTCAGAATTCAGGTTTAATTGCAGTGTTGGAATTTTGAGATAAGTAAGTGGGTGTAGGGTTGCAGTTTGGGCACTCGTCTCTAAAAGGTTTGCTATGACTGCCTCTGTAGTTTGACTCTTTGCCCTATGGTCCTATGATAAACACCTGACAGGGAATCTAATGTGTGTGAGAGGCTGTTCACAGGAGGCATCAATGGATGGCCTCAGATACTGCACTATTGGTGGCTCCTATTATATAGGTCAGTGGTGTTGAACCTATTACATGAGTGCTACAGCTGGCTGTTTGTTATCATTGAAAGCTCTAAAAGGTGTGTCATCAGTGATGCAGGTTCACAAAGAGAACTTGTAGGTTAGTACAGTACTGTGTGGCTGAATCTGATTATAAGATGTCAGGTCCAATGAGGAAATGGGAGAGAGGAGACCCTCAGGGAGCCTCCCACTCACCCATATATTTCTTAACTTTCCCTCAAAGAAATAACCAATTGCAAGGATAAAGGCAGACCCTTAGTTTGTGGACCTAATTCAAGGCACAAATGTGGTTCATTCAGAATTTTTTTTTTTAAATGTACATTATTTGCCGTCATTCTTACATCAGGAGATTTTACTAAAGAATGTAATTTCCCACTTGAATAAAGATTAAACAACCTTGAGCCTGTGTCACCTTCTATGACAGCTATTCTGATTGCCCAGGCCCTACCTACTTGGCCCCTTCAGCAATCACTTTATCTGTATCTCCATACTTGGCGGTCTCTATCACTGTTGCCCTGAATGTTAGGTTCTGAAAGTCCGGGAGCTGCAGCTAGATTCCTCCCTCAGAGAGTAAAGTTGTATGCATCTTCGGGATCAGGTCGAGGAGACCAGCACAGAGGCTTCACCTCCTTGATGAATGTAGTCTCTCTAACGTTAAAGAAGCCCAGGAAGCGAGCTGGGAATGGGCACGGCAGGCAAGCTATCTGTCCTGTAATGTGCACCTCAACCTTGTAGGGGCTAAGGGAGGGGGGAGAGATCCAGGAAACAGGCATTGACAGCTTAGGCAGCATATCTCAGCTATCTCAGTGGTCCGTGGTACCTTAGGGATGAGGCCTCTTTACAAAGCCCTGTTCACCCAATCATGACAGGGCTGGCAACTGTGGTTTCTCACCCATCTTGGACATCCCCTTCTCAAAGGTGTTGTAGCTTGAGGCCAAGGTGCAAAGGAGGTTCCGGCTTGTAAGCATCCCGCGCGAATGTAAATGTGAAGGGGACAGGACAGAGGGTGGCAGCTGTGCAGGGAAGCAGCTCCTGCACCCTCCTGCCCACAGCCGGCACTAGAGAGAAGTTGTAAATAAAGCCTGTCTCTGGGAAGCAGACCTCCCCCTGCGCCCGCCCGGCCTGTCTGCGGCCTCCTCCCTCCCTCCTCCTCCTCCTCCACTCCCGAAGCCTCCGCCAGCCGCTCGCCCCGGTGACCACAGAGGGAACGAACGGCTCCACCTCGCAAGTCAAGACGTGCATTTCCTGTGTATTCTGAGCAAACGCGCGAGCCTTGGAGTCCAGAAAGGGCGGGCTTTGTGGGGCCGGGGACGCGGCAGCCCGGGCCAGGGCCGGAGCGAGCCGAGCGCCAGGACGCACTGAGCCGGGACCCCGCCTGCGCCTGCCCCGCGCACACGCCAGAAAGGGCCACGGAGGGCGCTTGCCGCCGCGCGCCCGCCAGGCGTCCGTCTGGGGACAGCCCTGGGACGGTGGCGGCCGAGCTCCCCGCGTGTGCGAGGCGGCCGGCTGGCCGGCAGGCAGGCAGGAGGAGGACAGGCAGGCAGAGCTGCCCGGAGGCTCCGCTTCCCCTTTCGCAGGGTGGGGACACGCGGGAGGCGGGCCCGCAGCTCCGCTCGCTGCTCGCTGGAGGGCTGGGAAGCGGCCGCAGGAAAAGGTTCATAATGGAGCCTTTCTTCGGGAGCCGGTGGCCAGGTGCCAGGACTGACTCCGGGGAGGCCAGCGTGCTGGTGTAGGCCTGCCCTGCGTGCTTCCCCTCCTGCCTGTCTCCCTCTTGGCGGAGCGGCGCGGCGCGGCGCGGCGGCGGCGCTGCTGCTTCTGCTGCGTGGACCCTGCTTCCTGTTTGCCCTCGGCGGGCTCTAGCTGCCATGGAAGAGGAAGAGGAGGCAATAGGCTTTTTGGACAAGGTTCTGGAGGATGAAGATGTGTTTCTCCTGGAGGAGTGTGAGCTGGGAACCCCGACCAGTCCCGGCTCAGGGTCCCCCTTCTTGGTGGCTGTGAAGGTGGGAACGTGACACGCCCTTGATGCTTGTCGGGAGGGGGCAGGGCTGCCGCCGCCGCCACCGGAGCCGTGCGCGGACAGAAATGGCTGATGTGTGCAGGAGCCTCATGGCTGAGTGGAAGCACCTCACTTACTCAATGTGAGAGGGGTTGGCGCGTGCCTGAGAGGGGATCCTAGGGTTGGCAGCTGTTCCTGAGGAGAGAATTGTAGTGCCTGCTTCTCTGCACCAGTTGTCCTTAGGGGCAGTGCCTGCTGCCTTTCCCTGGGCCAGCTGTGCAGGGGTGGGGAAGACTTTCAGGCAGTGACAGGAGTCGCTTGGTGGGTTGTCAGTGGTGCAAGGCTGCTGCCCCCAGAGGAGCTAGTTGACTTGAAACTGGTGGGTAGTAATTCATCGTTTCCATGGCAACCGGAGGACCCGGCACTCCTGGAGTGCTGGCCAAGTGAGCCAACCCCTCTTCTTAACGAGGAGACTGGGGACTTGATGCTTCTTGGCTGAGGTAAAAGTGCATTTGGAAAGGTCAAGAGTCAGAGGTCACTGGGCTTCCTTGAAGAAAAGAATCAGATCTGAAGAGGGTCAGTAACAACTAGTTTTAGAAATGGCTAGTAGGAAGGCACTTTCTTCAAGCTGAGCATAAGTAGGAAACATCTCCTGAACTGGCCTATCTACCTAGGCTGCTGGCATCTTCTGCAGCCATCCTCCTGGTGGCAGAATGGGAGTGGAGTGGTTTATACCAATCCCTTGCTTTTTCACTGCCCTCTCTCAAAGGGCATGGCTCTCCCTGGGAACTCCAGCTCTGCCCAAGTTTGGCATGGAACACTACACTACTCTTCCTTTCCTGCCTGGATCCACCTCTTAAGAGGTCTAACCTTGGCGTATTGCTCAACTGCCCTGTTCTGTGGCTAAAAGGGAGGGCTTTGAGGATTGTAGCAGGGAATATGCACACTGTAAAGCCAGGCTGCCTAACAGTTTGGGCCCTAGAGGACGTGGTACACAGAACAGTGCAAGGAAGGGCAGGTTGTCTGACAGCCTCCTGAATCTTCTTCCTTCACTATAAAGTGAGGATGAGGATTGCAGCCCTGCCCCACCCACACTCCAAGGAGGAGCTAATGGAGGTAAAAATAGACTGCAGATCCAGGTTCAGTAGATGGTTGCTGCGCAGTCCGGGTGGAGCAGTGGCTGCAGGCCTGGGTGGGGAATGCAGAGGAGCTGCAGTGGGAGGCTTGCAGGAGCCGGGGCACCCTACCTGTTCTCTGATCTGATGCTGACTTGGAGTATTGGGTCAAAGTCATGTCTCTTACAGGCCCTATGGAGGATCCCACAGACTTAGGATCTGACCAGTCTTCCTACCAGAACAGGACAAGGAAAATGTCTGCTCATGAACTAGGAGTGCCAACTAGGAACTTAGCAATGCATGAGATGGGAGATCTATGAGGTTCCTAATGGTTCTCCTCTGAGAAGTCCCTGGCAGCACAGATGTGGCCCACTCCTGTGCTACCTCATATGCATCATTTCTGTAGACTTTGACTTACCTCAGTCTTAGCCCCTGTTTTTTGTTCTGTTCTGTTTGGTTTTCTGCTTGGAACTATAGATATCTCCTGCCTTAGTTGTGCCCTGTTCTCAAGGGCAAAGGCTATGTGGTACTCACAGCAGAGCACTGCATAGAGTGATGAGTGGATGGTGCCAGTGAGAATCTGCAGAATGAATGAGGCTCACTGCGACTCACAAAGGGCGTGCCAAATCCCTGATCTCAGAGCTATTCTCAAAGGTGGCACATGGCTCTCAAAGGACCAAAAATTGACTCTTCTCCTGTGCTTTCATGATGTGTGCATGTAGTTTTCTCCTCTCTTTTGCTGCTATGATATTCCTAGAGTTGTTTCCTGCTTGGGGCAAGAGGCCTTTCCTGTGTGAGAGGGATTCCAGGCTCCTCCTGAGTACCTCTTGAATGCCTTTTTTTTCTACCACACTTGCTCCTAGAGGGGGAGGATAAACTAGGTTGGTGGAAAACTCCCTGATTCACTCATTCAGCAAATGCTGTCAGGTTGTATTCTGTTCAGCATGCCTGGTGGTGGGGAGGAACGAGGTGAACAAGGCATGATAGTCCTAGCTCACAAAGTGTCAGAGCAAAAGGGCAAGCTTACATACAGTATTAGCAGTGCAGTGAGAAAGGAGTTGAGTACCAGATTCCCAGGGGATAATGGCAATATGTCTCTTACTGTCATGAATTTTAAATAAAAAAAGAAAAAAATATTTATTTTTAAAGCCCAGAAGGAGGGCTGGCCAAATAGCTCAGTGGATAGGGGCTGGGGGTTCAATCCCCAGGCCTGTCATGGTGGTGCATATCTGTAATCCCAGCACTTGTTTTTTTTTTTTTTTTTTTTTTTTTTTTTTGTCTTTTTGAGACAGGGTCTCACTATGCAGTTCAGGCGGGCCTTAAGCTCACTTTGTAGCTCAGGCTGGTCTCGAACTCACAACAATCCTCCTGCCTCAGCCTCCTGAGTACTGGGATTACAGGCATGCGCCACCATGCCCGGCTTAATCCCAGCACTTGGGAGGCTGTAAACAGGTGAATCACTATGAGTCTGATCTAGTAGTGAGATCCTGAACACCCTGTAGACCCTTCCCTAAAATAAAATTTAAAAAACCTAGAAGGGAAACCACTTTTGGTTGAACCAAGACTAGGCTGTGCCTGTGTACACATGTATATACATACATGTTCTGTGTGCATGTATGCTATAGCCAAAGGGCCTTGCTGGGTGGTGTGCTCCTGTCCTGGGCTGCAGATAGTTTTGGCTCACTCTTCCATGGCAGCTGGTAGGAATCCAAGGCAGTTTGCTCTCTGCTATTACTTTACTTCAGGGGTACTTACCTTAAACAGTACTTGTGTTGTTGAACAGGTGCCCAAATGCCAGTCCGATAAATCAATCCTGTTTTCAGAGTAGTTTCCGAGGTGCTTCATCTTCCTGGGAGAAGCAGATAGAAAGCTGGCACTGATTTTCTCCAGAGATGTAGCTGGAGTTTGCTGCATGCAGATCTCAGTCCAGACTTCCCTGTGAGGAGTTAATGATCTGTACACTCATAATGCAGATACTGATAGCAACATCACCTACCATCTGTAAAAGTATATAAATTCCAAAAATCTTTCATACTGTTCTATTTAAAGGTGTGTGGGGTTGGCAGGTGGGGCTTTATAGAAGCTGCTATTTTAAGGAACTCATTTGTCAGGAATAAAAGCCCTTTTGTAGTGCAGATTAACCCTTCTGCTGTTATTCTGTGCTAAATTGTAATGGATTGTCTGAGATATTCCTGTATTTCTGTTTCGCCTAGCCAGGTCTCTCCTGTTTCTCCATGCAGCAACGGCCCTGCATGGCCTTTGTGTCCCTCATTGAGTATTTCCTGAAGTGTAGGCAACATAGGTGATGATTTGAGAGATGATTTCAGGTGGCACCTGGATATATACTATGCATTTTAATAGTTAAGTCTGTATTTATTGTATAGTAGGAAAATAGGATTGCATGCTTTCCTGTGATTTTAGGTGTAAAGCATAGGATAAGGCTGTGCTTAGGAGAAATAGGTTGTTGCAAATAAAGATATAAAGTGGTATGTGAATGTGGCAGAGCTGTGAAGGTAGAAAATGAACAACTGCAGTCCAGAAACACTCCCTGGATCCTGAAACATTGTCTGGATCCTGTGGGCCTTCTCTAAAGCTTTATACAATAGTAGGGATCCTGGAGGAGGAGAGACAGCTGGAATTAGGTCTTCATCTCCAACCCCTTCTTCTCTACTCTAAATTCTCCTGAGGATGTAGCTGAAAGAGACCTGCCTAGTGTCTCATGCTGGGGAGAGGAGAGAATTTCTGCATCTCCCTCCACTGTCTAGGCTCAGAGTAGGGACAGACGTCCTGAGGCTGATGCTTGCCTTGGGCATGCACACAGTCTGCAGACACAGTGACAGCTAATAGGAGAAGATTCTGTTGGGTGCTTCTTCCCAGTTGGAGTACCCATGAGCTCAATTGCTGCCTGCAGAGTTTCAGACTCTCACTGCTTGATCTGTGGCTTTGAAGCCCAGGGAGCTAGCCCTGCCTGTTCAGTTCTCCCTGATGTCCTGGCAGAGATCAAGAAACCTGGAGAGATTATTTCTTGTCTTGGTTTAAATCCAAACCTTTATTTATAGCCCCTCAGCTTTGCAGAAGCCCAGGCCAGAGCTGGCCAAGGCTTATCATATTGCATTATCTTATAGATACTGTCCTTACCATCATATTCAAATTGATGTCTTTGATTCCTGAGCCTCAAGCTGACAAACTTTCAGCCTCAAAGAATGTGTGAAATGCCAGGGATGAGCGAGTCCAACAGGGCTGAGTTTCCTAAGCTCTGCTTGTGAAAGGAAGAAGGGCTGTGCCATTTGGAAGGCAGCTTTCCATGCCAGGGATTTCCCAGCAGCATGAAGAAGGCTGTGGGGGTCCTGACCTCTTCAGGGGATTCTGGACAGATGGACATCCCCAGTGCTTGTTGAGAATAACTTATCTCCTCCATCTTTGAATTTCTACCACCTGACATATAATAGAGAAGGAAGGAAGGAGTGAATGTCAAGAATGTTGACAAGAAGCACCCCACAAGGATTGAATAAATAGGTGTGAATTTCCAGATAGTTTAAATCAGGAACATGTGGAGTCTGGGGAAAGCAAACATAAAGAAGTCATATATAGTAACTGAGAAATAGGCTCTTGTTAGTGAAATGTACAGTTTAATTTCACATTTTTTAACTCTCTAATGCGTCCACCCAACTCCATCTAAAATTTCAGAGTAAATATAACCCAGGAATCTCTCATCTGAAATTTAATCACATCTGTAGTTTCTTTTGTCATTTAAAGTAACATATTCATAGGTTTTACAGATTAAGATGTATCTCAAAGGAAAATTGTGGATATCTCTGGGGAGTCGCTGCTCTCTTCTTGAGGCACATAGAATATTTCAGAGATTTGAGGGCAGCAGTCTCCAGACACATCTACCAGTTGGGTTGTTAATGGGATGCAAGGGGTTAAATTTCTCACTTGGGGGAAGGGTGGGAAGAATTTGGCTTGGAAAAGTCTGTGAGGACACTGGGGACAGGTGATCCAGCTGTGAGAACACTGGGGACAGGTGGTCCAGCTGAGGAAAAAGAGCTCTTCACTGGCACAAGATTTCTGATAGCTTCCTACACTCTCCTAGTGTAAACTTTTCCAGCTGATACTGTGTGTGTGTCTGTGTGTGTGTCTGTGTGTATGTGTGTCTGTGTGTCTGACACTTAAAAGGTACCTATGCTTTAAAAATTGGAAGAGTAAAAAAGTCACCAGAGCAGTGAAAGACACAGAATTCTATGTTAGAATATCTGGGGTGGAATTTCAACTCTGACCATATGATTTGGGCCATTCCCATCTCTCCTTTAAAGTCTTGTTTCTTTTGTCTACTGGGAAAACATAGAAGTCAGCTCAGTGGGTGTCAGAGAGCTAAAGGAGAGAAAGGGAAGGATTAACAAGCCCCACTAAATGTCAGGTGTATCACCTGGTGCTGGCCTCAGGCAAGAGGGTTGTAGCACAGGTGCTAAAAAAAAAACCTCAGGAACACACTAAGCTGGTCACAAGGTAGCACACACATCAAGTCCTGAGGCTGTGTGGCTACAGGTGAGCATCATGAAGAGGTAAGACTTCAGCTGTGTCTTAGGAGAGGCGGCATTCAGCCAAGAGAAGAACTGGGGTGGGAGAGGCATTAGAGAGGAGCAATAGTAAGAAAGCTCAAGGGCTGGACACTCCTGGCATGTAGAGAGGACTTGGAAGGACAGAGAGAGGCGCAAGGGCCACTGCGGGTGTTTAAGTAAAAGATATCCTGGATCTCATATCACAGGTGATAGTTGTGTATTTACTTGTTTTTTCTCTTCCACTAGATAGTCACATAGGACTGCAGGGCCTATTATCTGCTTATTTCCCATTCTATCTACAGAGCTTATTGGATATTTAGCGAATATTTGCTGGTAAATGGGCAATAATCTGGTCAGTTTTCTCAGTATTAATATCAAGCCCTTGACAAGCACTGCATTTCAGATACCATTCCCATCTAGCTGCTGTGAGTGGACAGGGGAAAGGAGAGGGAGGTAGAGGTTAATTAGGAGAATCCAGGCTGCAGAGTGGGCTTCATCAGGAGGGTGGGACTGAAGGGAAGAGTTAGTTCATGTAAGGATTAGCAAGGAAGTGTTGAAATGTGGCAGTAGGGAGGGAAAGACAAGAAAGAGGGCTGGCGGGAGAACCCAGCAAGACTCCTACTTAGGCAAGTTTAGACAAATGTGGAAGCTGGTCTTAAACTCACAACGATCCTCCTACCTCGGCCTCCCCTGGGATTACAGACATAAGAATGATACTTTTTTTTTTCCAATATAGAAGAATTTGGAGCTGGGTATGGTAGTGTTCAGATTATAAGCATGGGAAACAGAGGCAGGAGGATGACAATGTAGTGATTTAGCAAGACCCTATCTCACAATAAAAAAAAGGGGGTGGGGAATGTAGCTCTGTGAAGGCCCTGGGCTCCATTCTCAGTACTGCAGAAAGGGGGACAATGTTTCCTATGTGCTAGGGGCTGGGCTGGCTAAGGGGCATTCACAACTAAATAGGTTAAGATCTGCACCATAGAGCAGCAGGAATTCAGGAGCAGGGAAGAGGCTAGACTCGGTCTGTGCTTTGGATGGTGAGGTAGCTGAGGGGCTGCCTGAGGTAAGCTTGAGCAACCCACACTAACATCTTCTGTTGTTGGCTGAGCCTCCTGGGGACAGGAAGGTCTCGTCAGAAGTGGCCAAGTTCACTTCCATTCCATTCTCTCTATCCTTGTTTCTTTCAGTTTGTATTAACATCACTTCCTCTGGAGACCTCCATGTAGCCATGCCCTGCCTCAGTCATGAATGATTTCCCTTTATAGGTGTTTTACCCCCTCCTCCCTGTGTAACAGCCCACCAGATGGGAGGACAGGTTCTCAATTCTGTTGTTCACCATAAGTCAGCTAGGTTGGTGGATGGATGGATGAATATAAAACAAAGAAATAGGATGGATAAAAGGATGGTGAAGAAAACAAGGTATCAATAGGAATATGATGTTTGTCATTTCTTAAAGATTTTTTTCTCCAGATTTTCTGTAATAATGTCTGGCCTTATCCCTTTTGAAATTGGTAGAAGAGAGGAAAAAAAAAAAAAAAAAGCAGGCATGGAGACTCTTGGCATCTTTCTTATGAGATGTTGGTTTTGGGTTTGCTTTTCTGCAGGTGGAGGCAGGGAAAGGTCTGGAGATGAGGAAGCTGGTCCTCTCAGGCTTCCTGGCCAGCGAAGAGATTTATATCAACCAGCTGGAAGCCCTGCTGCTGGTGAGTATCTGTTCTAGGCCTCCTGGTTTCTCTGTTGGTTAGTGTCATGCTGTAAAACTACTTTTGGGTTTGTAGAGGAAGGGGAACCTGCATGTGACCTAATCCATGGACAGAGTCTGGTGCTGCCCTGGGTGTAGCTGGGCATCAGGCGACATGTGCCTCTCAGCTCCTGCTCTGGGAAGGGAAGAAGCAGCAGCACAGATTAGGGAGAGAAACACTCCCTTCGCCTGAGACCATGGTATCAGCGTTACTGTTCCCCAAGGTATTCTGTGCAGGTGGACACTCAGCTGCCTCCTCTTCACTGTGTTCTTGGAAGTCTCTTCCCATCAGGTTGGGATGTCTTTGTCATCCTGAGTCCAAGTTCTTGTTCCTCTCTGGAGTAACAAACCTAATGATCTCCGTGAGAGTAGTCTTGTGTCAGAGAATGTGAGTTAGAAAGGTGTCTATGTTGAAAAGCTCCACTGTTTTGAGGCAGGAGAGCAGCTTAAGCCCTTGGTAAAGATACCTTCTCGGTGTCCTTTCCAACGTGGAGGAAGGCATCATTATGAGAATCAGAGTGGGAGGGGAATGTCGAAATGCTTTCCAAAGATAAAAGTACTATACAGATGTAAGATGTTTTTGCCTTTGAAGAAAGTGCTTATTGGGTGCGTCTGGGTTTTATGCAAAGTGATCATGACTTGTAAAGTCCTTTCCTGAGGGTGTTTTGCAGCCTGAAGCATAAGACACTATCAGGAAAAGGGGGAATTGGAAATGGAAGTGTTGATTAGTAGAAACTCATTCTTACAAGTAAGATATACATTTGCATAATTGCCATGATATAAGATGTCACTCACATGTCTCAGGGGACTTGATATTTTTTACTCAAGGAATGATTAGCAAAATTTGAAGGTATTTTGCAGGGTACTGGGCTGAGTTTATGTTAGAGCCTCATAGGAAACTTACTGCTATGCACAGTGACGTTTTCCAAGTAAGGGACAATAGGGCAGGCAGAGAAAGACTCCAGTCTACAGCGGGAACTAGGACAAAACTTTGCCATTAAAGGTGCAGTTCTCAATTCCTCAGTGAGTTGTGCAAGTGAGGTATATTGACTTAACATTTAAAAACAAGTGAAAAAAGAAAATAGCAGTAGTGTACATCACGCACAACAATGGTTAGTACTCTTCAGGAATCTTAGCCGTTGTACCTCTATGTGTGTATATAAATATGTAGGTAAAGGGGCCACATTATTTCTTTCGTGTGTTATGAGTGTGATAACCACTGTCTTTGGAAAGTTGAGCATGAACTCCTTGATCCTTTAGCAGGGAATTCCTTGATCTTCAGTTCTTTTTCTAAAGAGGAGACTCTAGTTGTAGGTCTGTTCCAAGAACCCTGTAGATAATACTGCATCCTATGTGTTACATACAGTCACTGGGACAAAATACCTAAGAAAAATCAACATACAGAATGGAAGATTTATTTTGGCTCATAGTTTCAGAGGTTTCAGTCCAGTGGTTACTGGGCTTTGTTGTTTTGGGGTCTGTGGTGAAACAGAAGCTTACAAACAATGTAAGCACTGTTCCTTTCAGTGAACTAATGGAAGTTATCAGTACAATTATTTTAGCTATCTTATGTTTGTGTATCTATATATAGATATAGGTTAGAGACCTTTTCCCCCTTCTTCCCCCCTCCTTCTTTCATTCTTCCCAGTTCTTTCCTTTTGAGCAGTTTCTTTCCCCTTCACAGTACCTTTTGGATCTTATTTGCTCTTTCAGTTTTTTACACTAGGAAAACAATATGGTTCCACATGCAAATCCAATTTATTTCCCTTTTGTGTACGGTGTCTAGTTGCATCCATTTACCTATAAAAGCCTCAAGTTTTGTCTTTCTTTATAGCTGAGTAGTACTCCCTTATATAAAAATCCTCATACTTTTTATCCATTCCTCAGTTGATGGGTGTTTGGGTTGTTTCCAAGATTTAGCTATAACAAATTGCACTGCTATAAATATGGGTGCGCTGATATCACTGTGGGATGATGTTTTCAATTGTTTTAGAAAAATACCCAGGGACCAGAGAAATAGCTTAATGGTCTAAGCATCTGTCTGGCAAGTACAAGGGCCGGGGATTCAATCCCTGGGCCTGCTGTACCAACCCCATCCCCAGGGCATGCTGACATGGCAGTTGAGACTGGTCATTGTGGTGTGTGCCTATAATCCCAGCTCTTGGGAGGCTGTCAACAGACACATCACTACCAGTCCAGTCTAGTAGCGAGACCCTGAATACCCTATAGATCCTTCCCTAAAACACAAAATAAATCAATAGTTTTATATTTTTTATTTTTGTTTTCTAATCCTAGTTTTTATGAGGAATTTCCATATTGATTTCCACAGTAGTTGTTCCAATCTATACTCCAATAGTAGCAAAGGGTTACTTTATTCCCACAGTCCCACTAAGCATTTGTTATTGGTTGATTTCTTTTTTTTTTTTTTTTTTTTTTGGCGGAACTGGGGATTGAACTCAGGCCCTTGTGCTTGCCAGGCAAGAACTTATTCTACTGAGCCATCTCCCTGGCCCCTGGTTGATTTCTTGAAGATAGCCATTCTTTCTGAGGTGAAATGAAATCTCACCTTAGAAATTGTTTTAATTTGCATGTCTCAAATGATTAATGATGTTGAACATTTTTTCATGTATTTATTTGTTGTTTGTATTTCTTCATCTGAGAAGTGTATATTCATCTCAATACCCATTTTTTGATTGGTCTTTGAATTTGGGGGCTTGGTTTTTTGTTGTTTTTTTTTTTTTTTGGCGGAACCGGGGATTGAACTCAGGCCCCTGTGCTTGCCAGGGAAGCACGTATTCCACTGATTTTTTTTTTTTTAATTCTTTTTTTATATTCTAGATAGAAGTCCTTTGTCTAAGGGACATTCGGCTAAACTTTTTCCCCCAATGTGTGGGTGTTTTTTTTTTTTACTCCTTTCTTTCTTTCTTTCTTTCTTTCTTTCTTTCTTTCTTTCTTTCTTTCTTTCTTTCTTTCGATGTGCAAAAACTTCTCAATAAGATGAGATCCAAGTTGTTGTTTCTTTTGAAGTATTTCCTGTGCAATTTGGTTTTTGTTCATGAACTCTCTGCCAACCCTTTAAGATTTTTACTTACTTCTCCTCCAGTAGATTTAGTGTTTCTGTTTTAATATTTATTTACTCCATTTTGACTCTAGTGCATGTGATAAACATGGGTCTAGTTTTCAGACTATGGAAAGCTACCATTCGTTAAAGAGGTTAACCTTTTTTTTTTAGTACCATTTATTAAAAAGGTTATCTTGCTTGCAATGCATATGCATGGCCCCTTTGTCAAAGAAGGTGTCTGAGTGTGTTTGTAGTTGTAACAGGTACTTTTGAGGAACATGCAAGATCTAAGCCATATAATACCCAGTAATATTTAATATATAAATAAGGGAGGCTTGCTGATTAGCTCAGTAGTTTAAGTTCCTGCTGGGGCAAATCCAGTCAGGCACAGGGGACCATAGTTCAATCCCCAGTCTCCCATACCTCACCAGACCCACCCTTAAGGCAGTCTGAGCCAGCCAAAAAAAAAAAAAATCCTTGGACTAGGGAGATATCTGAGTAGCATAAATGTTTGCTTAATATAAATGAGGGACAGTAAGAGATTCACAATGATTATAGCAGTATATGATGATAAAAATTATGTGAACTTGTTTTGTTTCGGTGGGTATTGGAGATTGAACCCAGGTTCTAGAATAGGCTTGAACTTGTGACCCTTCTGCCCTAGCTGCCCAGTGTTGGGATTGCTGATATGCTTCACAGTGCCCGACTTGCCATCCTTGAAGAGTTAAGCAAATCTTAATATTTCCAGACTAGGTTTGACCACAGGTAACTGAAACTGTAGATGGGGAGGGACAGTGGCAACACCAGTGGCCTCTTCCTTCCTGAGTTGAGATCAGGTGATCATTTGGGACTTAGCATGATGCCAGGTAGTAAAGACACGCAAGCATTAGCTGAAGGAAGGAGACAGGCAGACTGCCAGACTTCTGTGAGGCCTACCTTATCAACGGGGTCCTGAGAACGGGTGCAGAGCTGCACCAAAAGAAGGGCCACAGTTGTTGCCACTAGCAGGATGTCTGAACAAAATCAAATTCCCTGGCTGTGAGTCTGCTCTTGCCTACTCACAGGCTCTCAACCCTTAGCAGGTAAATAAGCATTTGTGCCTCATTTGCTCTGTCTGCATACCAGGTGCACAAGGATTCTGTGAGTTGGTTCATATAACTCTTAGAACAGAATCTGAGTGCTCTATGGTGCTGTTATTTTCCCCCAGCACTGGTAGAGAAAGGCGAGGTCTTTTCGTTCTGCTGACACTCCCTTTCCCTGTAGAAAGGGGAGGTGTCTGTGCTCTAGCTTCTCACCTGCCTTCCTTGGGCCTCTTCTTCTGGGCAAGGATTGCAACTCCATGGGCCAGGTTGTGCTTCCTCCCCTCTCAGTCCAACAGCTGTTGTCCCAAAGGCACAAGTCTGAGGCCCTTGCCTCCTGAGACACCCCAGGGCAGAATCCTACAGGTTCTTTCTTGAGCAGAGACTGAGGGAGAGCAGGAGGGGACCAGTTCTGTGCCTGGAGGGCTCAGGAAGGGGGGTGGGGAACCCCCACAGCCACAGTGTAAAGATAAACCTCAGAGATAAGGAGTCCTCCCTCCTCCCTTACCAGGAGCTTTCTCCCCTCTGCCACCAGGGTTGTGAGCCAGGCTGTTCTGGCTCAGAAAAAGAAACTGTTCCTTCCACATTTGCTCCCCCTCTGACCCCATTTGAATCCACAGCTCTTCTACCAATGTGCTTGTCAGCTTTCCAGTTAATACTTCCTGGTATACAAAGGACTGGGTGTGTACGCCTCTTACTCTACACACACGTACATACAGGCAGGTAGGAACAGGGATGGCACATGGGAAGTTCTGGCCCTGGCTGCTGGCCTGGCCAGGTTTGGTAGTTAAGAACCGCCCGGCTTCCTGTTGGGTTCCTTGTAAGTGGGGGCTGAGGTAGGGACTAAGGAAGAAAGAAAAGACCATATGCAATGTAATTCTGCATCTCCCAGGCTCTGAGCTGTGGTAGGGTTCTACATACTGCCTGTGCTGTGACCACCAGGTGTGCGGCTCTTTGTTGCCTGTGGCACAGGGCACCTCTCAGCCACAAGGGCCACAACTGGTCCTGACTGGCCCGTCCTAGAGTTTCATGTTGGCAGTTTGCTTGGAGTTCAGAGTCTATCTATGTCTCAGCTTTCTTATCTGTAAAGTAAGTTAATGTTATCTCCTCCCAGGGCCACCAGGCCTTCTTTGGTAGGAGGTGGAGGAAGTGGGCAAGTTTCTGTCCCCAGTGTGGAAAGGACATTTGCTAGGGAACAAAGCCTGCATGGCTGTATGAAATCAGAACTTGGTCCCACCACATCTTCCTGAAAAGTGCTCAGACAGGGAAATTGAGAGCCAGAGTTGGTGCTGTTCTCTCTAAAATTCTCCCCAGATGGAATGACAGTCAAGCACTAGTCATACAGGGCAGAGCAGCAGGGCAGGCTTGAAGCTCTGAGAGGTTGTCTGAGGCCTGCATGTGAGGCATACCATATAAAAATAACTGCTTTTAAGAACCAGGGGCAGCCCTTTCTATTCCCCTCCTGTGAAGTTAGGGGTAAGAGCAAAGGTCCTCAATCTGCTGTGAGAACGTCTAATGCCCCCAACGTGGCCTGTCCATGTGACTGCCTGCTGGTGAGCACCCTTTTCTTCCCCTTTTGTAGACGGAGTGGGAAGTTGAGGAGGAAGCAGAGCCGTTTGTGCCTTGTCTTTGCGTAGGTGGCAGATGAGTGCTTATTTCCCAAGCAGCTTGAGAAATTCTGTCCTCTTTGCCTTCCTGAGACTGTTCCCTCCTATTTCCTTTAAACCCTCCACCTTGGGAATGCATCTAGACAGGGATAAGGATGAGTGAGTGGTTCTGTGACTCTGGGGGAATTTGAGCCCCTCTTCTGTGAGCGAGCTCTAGGTACTCTTCCGAGTGGCCCACCTTTCTCCTGCTTCCTTCTGTTTCCCCACCCCCAGGGCCCCACCTGCTCAGATCTTCCCAA
>PVKA01042904.1:0-17099 GCA_004027165.1 Ctenomys sociabilis | reverse complement strand
CCTAGGGGACAGCGCTGCCCAAGAGAAGCAAGTGTGCCTGGGCAAAGGTTGGCTTGGGCCTTCAGGTACCCCGGTGTGTTCTGCACAGGCTGTTTATTTCTGGGCATGCACAGAGCAGTGGCCAGGGGTCCTCCACCTCCCTCCCCAGATGTCAAGAACAGCCATCAGGAGATTGGTCCTCCTCTAGGTTTGGCCTGGCTTCCCTCTGCCCTGGCCTGGTCCCTGTGGGCTTTCAGGGCAGATGCCACACAGCCAGTACCTGGGGAAGGCGAGGGAGGCCACTGGCAGAGGCTGGGCCCTGGGACTCCATTCAGCTCTCCTGCCCTGGTGTTTATCACATTATTCAGAACAAAAAACACTGCCAAGCTAGATCACCTGGCTCCTGAGAAGGAGCAGTCCCCAAGCTCCTCCTCCTGATTTCTGACCTGGAGGAAGTGGACTTGGCTTACTGGTTTTTTGTTTTTGTTTTTTTTTTTGCAGAACTGGGGATTGAACTCAGGCCCTTGTGCTTGCCAGGGAAGTACTTATTCCACTGAGCCATCTCCCCAGCCCCTCCAGAGTTTTTTATTATTTTATTTTATTTTTAGGGAAGGGTCTACAGGGTGTTCAGGGTCTCACTACTAGATCAGATTTGTAGCGATCCACCTGTTTATAGCCTCCCAAGAGCTGGGATTATAGATGCGTGCCACCACACCCTACTCTGTTTTTTGAGAGAAGCCAAAAATCCAGATTTCTGTGTGAAATTTGCCAATGCAGACCAGACAGCACTGCTCAGTTAGGGTCTCTGTGGTGATCCCTCCTGTCTTTCCCTCGGAGCCTCCTGTGACTGTGTGCTCACACAAGGAAGCCTGTCTTAGTCCCTGAGGCTGAGACACAGTACCCACCCCTGCAGCACAAAGACAGGGCTGTTTCAGCTCAGTTTCAATGCATGGCCGGCTATAAGGCAGAATGGCATTGTGAAAGGGTCTGGGTGAAGGAAAAGCTGCTCACAGCTCCGTTGTACAGGAAGTAGCAGGGAGGAGCCAGAGAGGGAGATAAACCCTTCCAGGCCATGCTTCCAGAGTCCACCTCCTAACAAGTCATCCCTATATCACCACCCCATGATTAGATACTTTCCAAAAGCCCTGCCTACAAATGAGTGTGCACAGCCTTTGGAAGACATTCTTTTTTTTTTTTTTTTTTTTAATGTATTTAGTACAGGGTCTACAGGATCTCACTACACAGATCAGACTCCTAGTGATCCTCCTGTTTTCAGACTCCCAAGTACTGGGATTACAGGTGCACGCCACGACACCCATTCTCAGTCACCCTCTCAGTGTGCCACAGGGGTGGGACCGGCACAGCACATTGGGATTGAACCCCAGTTCCTGCCCTGCCTAAGCAGGTGCTGTAGTCTGCTGAGTTATCTGGCTAACCCTTGGGGGACAGTCTTGATACAAACCATGACAACATATCTCTTCCTCCTCTCCTCTAAAATTTTGAGACAAGGTCTCACTATATAGTCCAGGCTGGTCTTGAGCTCACAATCCTCCAGCCTCAGCTTGCCAAGTGATAGGATGACAGGCACGAGGCAGCACACCTGGCTAGCACGTCCCCTGCTGGAGGGTGCTTCTTCTCACCTCTGGAACAGCCTCTCCTGATTCTCTTCCCTGCCTCAGGACAATGTCTGTGGGTTCTTCTTCCTCTCCAGGCCTGGCAGTGTTGTCCCTCTCAGCTCCACCCCTGCCTGTCCTCTGCATCTCTACTTTCCCTGGATGTCCCTCCTCTGGGTTCCCTTCTACCCACATCTGAAGGCCCTGTCCTGTCCAAGCCTCTCCTGAGCCCGATAGCCCCACCTTCCAGCATGTGTCCCTTGCCAGCTCAGCCCTCCCCAGATGAATTTTTCATCCCCTCCTCTGGCTCAGTTAGGGTCTCTCTACCCACATTGCATCTGGGTGGCCCAGGTGTTCCCAGAGGACCCCTTCATGGGCAGCATGAACCCCTCACCCCGCTCTCAGTACCCAGGCAGATAAGTGAGGCACAGGTCAATGCAGTCATGTCTTCAGGGGCCAAGGCCCTTGTTTGGCAGGATGGTGGACCACTCTGGAAATAAGAAAGGGCACACTCCAGGGAGTTCTGAGATTCTCTGAGGAGCCTGTGAAATGCACATTGCAACATAGCCAGGGAAGAGCTGAGCTCAAGGATATCTAAGAGATGAGCCTCTCAGGGTAATAGCAGGGCCAGGAGTCAGGACTTGAACCCACGATCCAGGAGCCCAAGCACTAACATGACTCTCTAGGAAATGGGAGAGGCTGTGCATGTTATGATGGGGAAGGTGGGGGACCAAGGAGCCAGGCCTGGGAGGACAGATTAGCAAGCAAGACCCTTTCCTTCCTCTGTCACTCACTTGGGACAGTCGGTGAGCGACAAATACCTTGCAAGGACCCATCACCACCAGACCTCCACGTTCTCTCACCCAGGCCTTGTCTTATGAAGGCACTGTCACTCTACCCTAGGAGCTTCAGAGCTGACCCCAAGGGTCCCTCCTGCCTCTTGCTCTGGGAACTTCATCATCTGTGACACCCTAGCCCTGTCCTGCCCTAGCCTCAAATAAAGAAGGAAATATCTTTGAAAAACAAAATCCCCTTCCAGGAAAAGGCAGATTTGACAACAAATCCCCAACAATAAGGCCTTGAGTCTCACTTCACAGAGTTCTCTCCTGGACCACCTGGTGTGTGTGGTGGTGGTGGGGCTCCTTTGCCTCACCTGGCTCCCTGAGTACTGAGAGTGAGGTGAGGGGTTCATGCTGCCCATGAAGGGGTCCTCTGGGAACACCTGGGCCACCTAGATGCAGTGTGGGTGGAAAGAAAGCAATCTTATTTTTCAGAGACCTTGGCCTTGACTGAGAATTCTTTGGAATCTCAGAGATCCTTAGAATCTCAGAACTCCCTGGAATGTGCCCTTTCTTATTTCCAGAGTGGTCCACCATCCTGCCAAGCAGGAGCCCTGGCCCCTGAAGACATGACTGCCTTGACCGCAGATGCTAATCTCCCAGCTTACACTCTGTCCTGAGTCAGTCTGTAAATCAAGGTCCCCTGCAGGCTTATAGCATCATCAGCAATGAAAGATGGTTCATTAGAGTGCAGTTAATAAGCAGAACCCAGGATGAGCCCACTGCTTTGCTGAGAGTAATGCCCAGCTCATGGCATGAGTGGGCCCTCCAGGAACTCAGGCCCAAGGGGATCAACCACCCTTCTTTGGGACCTTGCTACAGGGGCCTCAATGGTAGCCTGTGTCTAGGGGAATGGAAGAAGGGTATAAAGGAGGCTCCAGGCCAGGACCTCCCTGCCTCAGACCTCAGCCTCTCTCCTGTTGGAACAGCCTCTGAGTACTTCTTGCCCAGCATCCCAGGGGCTTTACCAAGCACAGAGGTGGGCAGCTTTGTCCTCTTGTCTATTTGGCCTCCAGGACACTACAGGTAGCATGGAAAGGAGAGGGCTGGGGAGGGAACTTGCCAGGCTAGGGCAGCCTGTGGAACTGGATGAGCCCGACCATCCCTCCCTCATGTAACTATGACTGCCCAGGAGCCAGCCTGCCCTAGCCTGGAGCTCTGGCCTCCACATCTCTGTGAGCCTAGGCTCCTTGTACGAGCCCTTCCTCCCTAGTCAGCCTGGTGGGCTCAGACGTAGGAATTCAGCCTCTGACCTCACTTCGATGGCCCTCTGCGGAGGTCACCTCCCCAACTCCTATCCCTGATGCCTCAGGCTGGGCTCTGAGACCAGGCAAGAGGTCATTAGGCCTTGAATATCTTCCAAGGAGGGAGGGAGGCCTGTGGTCTCTGAGCCCGGCTCCTCATGGACTCTGGATAGGAGGCTGTTATGGCTCAGAGCCGGGCATGAAGAATGTAAAAGTGGGAAACAACCTGGCTTTCTTGGATAGCTAGCTCAAAGTTTCATAGGCTGCTGAATTAGATAGAAATAGAAATATTATAGGTAGTCAGACAGGGGTAGACATCAAAGGAGACAGCATGGAAGACAAGATACCTGACAACTGGGCTGAGGAGATAGCTCAGTGGCATAAGTGCCTACCTGGCAAGCACAAGGTCCTGTGTTCCATCTCCAGTACTGTAAAAAAAAAAAAAAAAAAAAGGTTCCTTGCAACTGTAAGAGAGATGGATGCTCCTGCTGCGGGTCAGATCTAAGAACCAAAGATTGAATAAATGCTTACTTCTCTAAAGATAAGCATCTGGAAGTGATCATCACCTGCGGAAGCCAGGAAGAGCCACTAATCCAACTGCTGCCAGCTACTGGATAAATTCCTGCTCTATATTCATGCCTGCTTGCTATGTGACTTGCTTCGCCCTTCGGTCCTGGATTTAATCAATTTTGCCTGAGCAATGGTGCTTGTAACCTTATTGGTTGACCGTACTTTTGTCCCACCTCATGCCCACCTACGCGAGTTTCCGTGTTCCCCACCTTAGACCTGCCTCACCACATGGTTTTACTCTATAAAAATCCCCAGAAGAAACAGCCTCTTGGGTAACCAGCTTGAGTCCCCCTTCTGTCCTTCTCTTGGACAGAGGCTTTCTTTTCCCCCCAAAATATTCTACTATTAACCTCCACTTGTTCCTAAAATTCATTCTTCAGTTTTAGAGAACACAAACTCATCCCAGGTACCTTTCAGGTTGGAAATTTCATTCCCTATATCAAAAGGACTCAGCCTGAACCTGTTCTTCCAACCTTCCTCTAAGTTGCTGAGCTGCGGTAGGGCCATGGTGAACCACATCAAAGGGACACAAGAACCCTTTGTCTGTTGCCCACCCACCAAAGGGTATGATTTTGTCATCTTGCTGAGTACTCGGCTGGCTGCTTCTTACACAGTGGCTTCTGGGAAATTCCCTCTGGTCTTTCCCATCCTCCGGGGAGTCTCCCCACCAGGACCCAGCAGCCAGAGCAAACTTGGATTGTGACCCTTCCCTTCCTGTTGGCTTCTTAGAGGCTTTCTTGAGATTGGCACTCAGCATAAACTAAGTCAAGAGGGAAGACCTTGACCGTCATCTGTGCTTTGATGGGCTGAGGTGAGGGGGAAGCCAAGGGGACTGATGGGGCAGGTGGGAGCAGACTTAGGTGTAAATAGAGGACCGAAAGGCTGCTCAGTGTCTGGCGTGGCCCAGAGCCCTCCAAGGGCAGCGTGTGTCCTCTGCAGGCTCCATCAGTGTCCTCCGCTCCTCTCCACTCACAGCCATAGCCACAGGGAGCCAGACAACCACTTTCTCTCAGCTGTGAGTGCGACTGTGTGTGCTGTGTGCCGAAGCAAAGCTGAATTCCCTTCCTTCCCACACCCTCCCAGCTGTAGTTGCTTCGGGCCCCTCTCCCCTGCTGGGGTGCAGCCAGGAGGGCCCAGAGGCTTGGGCCTGGCATTTGTCACACACGCGCGCGCGCACACACACACACACACCAGCCCTTGGGTTACATTCTCCTGCAGCCAGCAGCTGGGGCCCAGGATACCCACCCTCCACCTCTGACGCCACACTCAGTCCCAGCCTGCTGCGGCTGGATTAAGTCTGAGCCCTGAGACAGCAGGCACCACCATCAGCACCTCCTGCCCCTGTCTGCCTGGCGCCAGACTGCAAAGCCAGGACAGAGCTTTGGGGGGCAGGGATGGGGCCTCTCTGTCCTTGCAGACAGCCTGCAGGGATGAGGTCTTGGACATGCCCTGGGGGACAGAATTCAGCCCTAGTCCCAGCTGGGGGGGGGGACTGGCCAGGTCCCCTGCCTATTCTGTGAGTGATCAGAGGCTCCCTTGCTCTCTGCTAGAATCGCATCCAGGCATCCAGGCGAGGAGTCTGCAGTGCCAGGAAAAGCTGTTGCCCTGACAGCTTCTTTCACCTGCTAAAACCCTCCCCTCCCTGGGGTTCCCCTTCACACCCAGTCCATCTCCCTCACCCAGCCCTCTGAGAGTCAGGGCCTGAAATGGGGGACTTAACTCTTCATAGGCCTGAGGGAATTAGCCCTGGGCCTGGGCACACGGTTCTTCTCCTCTGTTAGCATCTGGAATTCACCCCTGTGCCAGCTCAGACACAGACACCACACACACACACACACACACACACACACACACACACACACTGTGCCAGCTCAGACACAGACACCACACACACACACACACACACACACACACACACACACAGACTCATATGGAGAAATATGGATGAAGGGGAGGGGACAGGGCACAGACATCAGGAAGGCAGAGATAGGCTGGCAAGTCCTGTTCAGGGTCCGGCCTGAATCTTGTTCCTGCACGGCTGTGGCTTCACACCTTGGGTACTGACTTCTCTGGGCAAACAGAGCCACTTGAAGATCCCACCAAGATGAGCTCTCACAGGAGTGTGTTTGGGGACATCTGGGGCGTAGATGGCTGCCGTCCTCCTTACATTCCGGGCACTTCCACCTGTCTGCTACTGCCACATACAGGTCCCTGGCAGAGAAGCCAAGGCACCATCAGGGTGTACTGCCACCAGCTCGGGGTGGCACGAGGAAGGTGCATATTGCACCTGTATTCAGGGTCACAGAGCCAGGAAGTGGGGGGCAGACAGCCAGGCTGGGTCCTGGTGCCCTGCCAGGTCTCATGTGGCCCGCTCTCCAGGCTCACAGGCCCTACTACTGGCCCAGATGGCCGGCCACCTTCAGGTGTCAGGAGCACACTCAGGTCTGCAGGGTCTTAAAGGCATGGGTCCAGGGGCTCAGACTCTGGGAGATGCACCTTTTCAACACTAGCCCCTCAGGGCTTGCCTTCTTCCCTTTGGGGAAAGCCCCAGTTGATTTGTACCACCCCAGAGGATCAGATAGATGTGCCCCCCACTTCCTAGCTGCCACAGGCTTTCTTTTCTTGTGATGATACTCACAACCGGTCTCCCACAAAGGAGGCTCAGCAGCGGGAAGGCCAGGTGCGGGGAGGTAAATAATCAACCTCTAATTGCCAAGCCTTTGTTCCACACCTCAGCCTCGGCAGCTGGAGACCCACAGTCTCAGACCCAGAACTGGGGGTCATCCTAGAAAAAAACCAGGTCAGAGGCAAAGGGGCCAGCCATGGGAGGGCTACTGAGGACAAGATCTTCAGACTATGGGCTAATAAGGGATTCATTTATACTCACAAGTTAATAATAATTGTTAGTAGCATGTTCTGTGCTTACTGATGTACCAGCCACTACATATGGAAGTTCATTTCATTCCCAGCACAATGCAGCAGGATGGGTACCATAACCACCCCACTTTCTGTATAAAGGAACCAATGCCCAGGGAGGCTGTGCACCTTGCCTAGAGTCACACAGCTGGTAGCGGCAGGCAGGACTTGGCACCCAGGCGCTCTGGCTGCAGGACGCCGCCAATAGACTCATCGATAGACTCATCATATCGCCCAGCCTCTTCAGTCAAAGCAGAGCAGGGGATCTACTTGGACCCCCAGAGCTTGGCGATGGAACTCTCTAAAATGTGGTTAGGAGCCAGGCTACAGGAGTCAGAGCCAGTGATGAGGCCCGGGACATTCCAGAGGAGGGCACTGCTGGGCTGAGAGGGAAGGGCGCAGGCTGGTGTAGCTGAAACACTGGAAAGATTACACTGGGTCTCCAAGCTGGCTGGTCCATACTGCACTCATTTTGGGGCTTTTGGGTTCCGGTAAAGGTTGGTGGGGCTGCTATCCCTGCCTTCCACCTGGTCACTGTGCATACATAGCTCCTTTGCCAGTGTGGCAGGATGACTCCAGATTAGGTGGCAGCTCCGCTTGCAGACCGATAGGATATCCTGCAACATGAGCTGTATTAGCTTGACTAGCTACCTGGTGGCTCTGCGTTTGGGGACACATACCCCAGGTTCCTGCAGGCTGTTCAGGAGCACCGAGGGCCAGGCTCCCACCTCACCTGTGAGCACTCATTTCTGCCCTTGCACCCAGCTACGAGTGCCCAGTCAGGGGCCCAGCACCTGGTGAACACCTTAGGGGAGCAGTGTGCTTCACTGAAAGGGGCCCAGGTGGAGCAGCTGGGCTGGATGCTTAGGAAATTGAGGACCAAGAGGCCTGGATAGCCAGCTGGGTGGGCATCACAAACTCATTCATCCGCACTGTCTGAAGCTTCCTCCCCAACACCACGCCTGGAGGAGGGGCCAGGTCAGGAGGGGCCCCCCCACAGGCCTCTGCTGGGAGCTCCTCCCCTGTCCCAGTAAGGGGCAGAGTGTCAGACAGATATGGCGTCTGCCCACCCCCAACCTGGACCTGGACCAACAAAATCTCAGCTGTGGCCAGCAAGACAGTGTGGTCACCAGCCAGGCAGCACAGCTGAGGGGAGAAGCCTGGTGTCTCCTGGGCCAGGGATGATGAGTGTCACTCAGATTTATGGATGGTGGAGTAGGAAAGATGCCTCCTTACACTCACCCCACCTCTTCCTCCCCAGGAAAACCACATCTGAGGAAAACAAGGAGAGCTCCAAGGCAGTCACCTCTGTGACTTCAGAGCCCACCCGAAACCCTATCTGGGGAGACACAGTGCAAGTGGAGATCCCTGTGGAGGAGGTGGGGCGGCAAGGTGAGGCTGGGGTTGGGGGCTGGGGTGTGTGTATGAGGAGCTGCAAGGCACTAGCAGCCCCCCCCCCTCTGCTCAGCTGGAAGCCACCTGAACAGCCCCTACCCCCACCCTCCATACAGTTAAAAGCTCTCAAAAAACAAATCATAATACCGTCACGCCTCATGTCTCCGCCTGCTCCAAAAATGACTTGTTCCACATAAATGAATTTGCCAGACAATGCATGCTTATCTTTTTTTATGGCCAATGTTATTATTTTCATGGTTGTTATTATGGCCATCTCCCCTGAAATGGCTTCCTGGCATGTCCCCTACATTTGTCATTGGTATCACCTCCTCCTGGGAGGTGCCACGCTGTCCCATTGCTCAGAGGAGGACTCTGATTCTGGGAATTTGATAACTGGCTGAAGAACAAGTTCTCAGAAAGCAGAGGGCCCAGGACTCAGCACTGTGTCTTCTCACCTGCAGTCCAGGGTTCTATCTAGTTGCTTCCATTTGAGTCTTAGTGGGTTGTCCTGGTTTGTTTCACTAATGGGGATGAAACACACCTTTTATAATTTTTAAAATTTTTAAGCAGAGTCTCCACAAGTTGCTCAGGCTGGCCTTGAACTTTCAGTCTTTGAGCCTCAGCCTCCTAGTAGGCATGCACCACCATGCACAGCTGTGGTTTTCTTGATTTCCCTAGAAGCCTTGCTCAGACTTCTAGAGTTTCAGAAGGAGCCTGTAAGTGCCTTCTGGATGCACACCATTGTGTTCCACACCGTGGGCCCCCCTGATGCCCACTTTCAGGGGAGGGACGAGGCTGGCACCCAGGAGGACTGCCTGGCTCGAGCCAGGGCAGTTATATAGGGTGCTGCCTCTGGTGCTGGTAACCCAAAGCAGGAGTGCAGGCAGGTCCCTGGTCTCATCAAGTGAGACCTCCCTCGGTTGTCTTCCTGCAGGTGTGCTCCCAGAAGGGACAGGCTTCTCCTTTCTCTCTGGAATCTTGTAGGGACAGAACTCATTGTTCCCTTCACAAAGAGCAAACCAGCTGCCAGAAACTGAGAGGGAGAGGGAACAGGAGGAGGGGGGCCTCTATAAAGAGGTGAAGTCCAGTTCTGGGTCAAAGCAGAGAATTGGTTTTCCTGGCTGTAAAGAGGGAGCTGTGGAGATGGTTTGAGAAGATACCAGTGAGGAGGACAGATTGACATAGGATTTCATAGGGAGGCATGTGTGTGTGTTTGTGTGTGTGTATGTGTATGTGTGTGCACGTGTGTCTTTGTGAATGCCTGCATGCTAGTTCATGTGAACATTACTATATATGTGTGAGTGCATGCTTTCTCTGTATCAATAGGCACTCATGTCTGTGTGTCTTGTATGTGTGCATAGGTGTGTCTGGCTGCAGCTGTGTGTATGTGTGTGTAGTAGATTTCTAACTGGTGGTCAACTTATCACACCCAGCTGAATTAAACTAGTGTGGTGCTGGGTGCGGGAGGCCCACCTGAGGATTATTGCCAGCAGCATAAAGGCAGAACAGGAGAAGCTGCTGAACGCTATTAGGGACGCTGTTTCAAGAAGCTTGGGAGCTGTTGGGAGCTCCTTGCCCGGGAGCACAGCAGCTGTTCTGCTGGAGGACCTTGTCGTGCTGGCTTTCCCGATGAACTGTGGAGAAGCTTGGGTCCTCATCTTGAGCATCGCTTCCTGGCTCTGGAGTGGAAGATGGTGCACTGCTCAGCCTCACAGAGAAGCTTGTCATGTTTGCTTTCCTGATGGGAACTCAGCTTTACACATCGCTGGAGGAGCTCAGGACCTCACTATTGCTGAGCACTTTGGGGGGAGCTCTGGTGCTTACCTTGAGCATTGCTTCCTAGCTCCAGTTCAGGCTCCTCAGCCTGCTCCTGCAGGTCCTTCATTCCATTGGCATGGACTTGCTAGCTTTTACCACTGACCTCTGGATCTTTCCAGCAAGATCTGTGAAGTGGACCTCCATGAGACTTTTTGTAGGCTCTAGGCTTCCAGTTGGACTTGTGGGGGGTGCTGTTATGAACTCTAGGTTTTCATTTGGACTCATGCTAGGTATTAGGATCTAGGCTGGGGTCTTTAGTGTTTATGTGTGTGAACAGATCTCCTGCACTTCTTGTGAATGATTCTGGGGTGATTTATTATGAAATACTATTATAATATGTGTTCTGTATTATACTGCTCCCCTTGAAAGAACCCCAAACCATAACAGCATGGATGTACCATATCTTGATGGTGGTGTGCATGTGGCATTGCCTGTGTGTGTGTGCAGGAAGTTAGGGGCTGGGGAACACGGAGCTGGGGTGGGCCTTAGCCTGGGCTATGGACTTTTAGGGTGAGGAGAAAAGGCTGGGATGAAGTCAGTAGCTCCAGGGGCCCATCTGTGCAGCACAGAGAAGACCTGACAACTGTGGGAGAGGTGGGTACATTGGAGGCCACATGGGCAGGCAGGGGGGATTGGCAGACACCTCTGCAGATCTGAGTAGTTTGTAGGAACCAGTTGCTGTGGTGATGTCTGTGCAGGGGGTGGAGGGGTGAGGGGCCAGACCAAGAGGTGGGGGAAGGCGGGAAGGAGCATGAGGATGTGTTAATGAAAAGCAAAGGGGGGCTGCAGACCCTGGGTCAGGGCCAAAGCAGGAGGCAGCAGAAATGGCTTGTTGGCTGCACAAAGGGAGCAGCAGGGGGCCGGAAGGGCACAGTGCCCAGACAGGAAGCTGATGAAGCGTGTGTGCAGCGTGAAGACAGGAGCAGGAGGGGTGACCATCGTCCCCCCTGTCACAGCTCACTGCTGGGGGTGGGGGGAACACGAGGCAGTGCCCTCATGCTTGGCCTCAGCAAATCCTGATCACATTTGGCCTGGGCCCATGGTGAGTGGACCTGCACGGTTGCAGCCTCATAGCTACTGGAGCTTTGGCTAGGAGCACAGTACCCCAGCTGGTTTTCTTGTGTCTGCTCAATGTTGGCCGAGTGTACCAAAAGCTGCGGATTAGTAACAAAGAGGGAAACGGTGACGGACACAGAATTGAATAGCTTCAAACACACTCTCCTCCCACAGCAATCCTAGGAGGGAGACAGAGTTTCTTTCTTCTTTGGTTTGTTTGCTTGAAGTATTAACATTTTGCAAAGCAAGTACATGAAGTTCAGAGAGTTAAGTGTCACAGAACACATTAGTCTTGGTCTTAGAGACCAGGTCTGCATGATTCAATTAAAAAAAAAAAAGTATTTGGTTGTTGCTAGGTCTCACTATGCAGCTCAGACTCGAAGTGATCCTTTCAGACTTCCACCACTGGGATTACAGGCATGCACCACTATGCCCTGGTTCTGGCCAGATCAGCCTGCCTTGGGGGCGAGCATGGTGCAGCATGTGGTGCTGGGCATCTAACCTCAGTCCCTGCATTTACCTAAGCTTGCTTAAGCAAGTGCTTTAGTCTGCTGAGCTCTCTCACCAGCCTCCATAACTCAAACCTTTTGCCTAACTCTACAAGTCAATCTCAAGACCTTTCGGTGTCCCTCTCTGTTCTTCCCTTTGAGCATGGACCCCACAGCTGGCTCTTGGCAAGTATCATTTCCTCTCTGTGAGTTCAGGGTGGCTGTAGGGAAACAAGAGAGGAAGAATGTTAGTAAATTCTCCTCACTTCCTTCTCCACCCCCACCTCCAAACAGCTCATCAGCTCCAAGGGGCCCAGCTGCTGCCAGGATTGGGTTCAGCTCTAGGTTTCTTTGGGTCAGCCAGCCGCTGTCCGTGGTGCTGAAATGTGGTCATCTGTAGATGAGGGGTTACCAAGGGTCTCGCGAGGGCACACGCTCCTTTCCCCACTTTCCTTCCCTATTCTTCTCTAGATCTTTTTCCTCCTTTCCCCGGCTCCCATGGTCTTTTCCTTTCCTCCCTCCCTGTCTCTTCCTTCTCAAATAAGATTTTTCAAAAATAGAAAGTTGCCTCAAAGGCAACCAAACCCAGCCTCTCCCATCATCCATTTCTGAGCTGTGTGGTGTTAGCCTAGTTTTATAACCCCTCTGTGCTCCCTGCTTATATCGCACAAACAGAGATGGTGGCACCCACTTAGTGGATATGGTTAAAGAGTGTCATCCCCATGGTTGGCACAGAGCAGGTGCTCACTAAGTGGGACTACATGATTATGTCCAGGACATTGGAGTTCACTTTGATGTCCATTGGAAGTCAAAAGGTGGCTTTTTGGGAAAGTTGTCCCTGGCATTGAAACTAGTTTTGGAGTAGACCTTGGTTGACAGCTGCATTGGAGGATTTCCTGGGCAGATCCCTTTTCCTAACTGAGCCTCTGCCTTCTAAACTGTAACCTGGGAAGATAATCCTTCCAATTCTGCCTGAGAAGATAGAAGGGGTGTTTTTGATTAACAGAAGGGACCTGTCCCTGTTCATTTCTGTGTCTTGGTGCACATGTGCCTATCACCTCTGGGGTCAGGGCTCAGCTCTGTTGCACCCTGGAGCTGGGAGTTTTTTGGTCTCTGGAAGAAAAACACATTTGGGATCCTAATGCAGAGCCTTGCAGTGCAAATGTGTGTCCATGCAGTGGCCTGTGCCCCCTGTGCTCAGCAATGCCTCTCACCTCTCACTGCCTCTACTTTCTGGGAGAGAAGATGCCTGTTCGTTTCCTGACCCTATGCTCCTTTTCTCTTTCCAGATGTGGTCCTCCAGGTGGTGGACAACAAAAAGAAAGAGGACCTCTTGTCTTACAAGATTCCTGTCAAGTACTTGAGTGTCTTCCACCCTTACCACTTTGAGCTGGGGAAGGTGAGGTGAAGCCCTGGGCTCTAGGCATGATCTCTGGAAGTTGGCAAGGAACATTTTGATACCCTCCAATTATCCAAATGTGAGTTTTCCATCCCATACCTGCCCCATGGCTGGATAAGTCCAGGATTACAAAGGATTCATAGCCCCTTATAGGAATGATGTTCACAAGAATTTGGAATTCTCTGTACTGGGTGTGGTGGTGCACACCTGTAATCCCAGCACTCGAGGAAGCTAAGGCCAGAGAATCCACAGTGAGTTTGAGATGAGTATGGGCTACATACTGTGTTCAACACCATCCTGAACTACACAGTGAAGCCTTGTCTTATAAAAATAATACAAAACAGAAAGGAATTTGGAATTCTCCACATTCATCTTCATAACACAACCCAATTTACATAAAACACTTTGAATAAATACACCAATTAAAGAGTATTTTCAAAGTCTCTACTGTGTTCCAGGCCTGAGCTACATGCTTCACACACATCCCTAATCCTCAACATCAATCATATTTGATTCATGGGACTGCTGTTCTCAGGGAGGAGTCCCCTGAGTGGCAGCTGATGTTAAGCCCAGGTCATGCTGGTCCCCGCTCCAGCTCTTTCTGTGCCATCACCACCTTCCATGTTGGCAAGAAGAAGACCAGGGGTTAAGCTTTCCCAGAGATGCAGCCTCAGGAACAGCTCCAACTGAAGCAGGAAGCCTCTGGGTCCTTGACCCAGGTTAGTTCCTCTACTTCCTGCCAAGCACTGATTGGTGAAGAGAACTCAGTCTCTCACTGCTCAAGCATTAATTGAGTACCTACTATGTGCCACACAGTGGGCCACAGATGAGTGGCAGCACCACTGTCCCCTCCCTACTCAGGAACTGCAGATCTCTGGAGTTTTCTGGAAAAAAAAACTATAAGGGAAGATTCTCTGGGTTCCTAGCCTATGCCTGCCACTCACCAGCTGGATGCTCACAGAAGGCCACTTAGTGCCAGGCCCCCATCTCTCACCAGCAAAGGTGCCACAGGGCCCTCCTGGCAAGGTCGTCTGGAGGGTTCTATAGAGAGGTCCAAAGGTCCTGGCTTATGGAAGCTGCTCAGTTCCAGTCATTTCCTCCTCACCCCCCCTTTCCAGGTTGCAGCACCGACCTTCCCATAGAGCAACTCTCAGACCAGAGCCCCAGGGGCCTCTAATTCCCCTAGGACACAAGGGACCCCAGGGCTCTAAGGAAGAGACCCCAGGCACAGGCAGGAAATAAAGGCCTGGAGATGTGTGATGCATAGAGACTGCAGTTCTAGGAGCATCTGCCAGGCCCCGCCCCTCTGTCCCTTAACAACCCAGCCTTGTTATCACCTCTTCACCCAGACAACAGGCCTGGGTGGCCCTCGCAAGAGTGATGAAATATTCAGATGGAAAAGGGAGATTTATTATATTGATCTCCTTGGAAGGGCTCATGGGGACCATGAGCTTTAATTATCATCAGAGCCCCGGTGGAGCAATGCCAAGTGATGGCTGCAGAGGGCTGGATTTATGGCCAGGCTCTGCCCCTCAGACATGCTCCTTCTTGTACATCTTCTTCCCCCATGCTGTCCCCAACCCATCCAGTCTGAGGCTGACAACAAAGCCACTACCAACACACAGCTGTACGTGACCATTGTTCGGAAAGGCAGCTTCATCCCCCGCTACATTGGCAGTGACCACACGGCTTTGGAGGTACCATGGGTGGGGCTTATGGGTGGCCCTTTGGGTGGAAAGATGCTCAGGCCCTGCCTGCAGCAAACTCTGGCTGACCTGAGAGTTTGGAGCCGGAGCATCCAAGGAAGAAATCAAGACAAGCAAGAGAGACTAGATGTTTCCAAAATAGACAGAGTAGTTGGAGAGCACAGCTGTGATGTGGGAGAAGACGGAGGCCCATTGTTGCCCTCATCCCAGACACGCCCTGTGCTGCAGGAAGAGCCCTGTAGGTCCTTCCTGCCTCTCACCAAAGTGGAAAGAACTCTGAACTTCCTGCCTTGGGTCACACAGCTGCTGGCTGATTTCAATCCTGTTCCTCCTGGCACAGAGACCCCTGACTCAAGTCCCCCATGCAAAAACTCAGGGCATCCCTGACTCTTCCTGAGGTTTGGCTAGTCTGCCCATTAGGTATTCAAAAGCTCATTCATTCATTCAACAACTATTCACATAGCTTCTTCCATTAGCCAGGCCAGGCCTGGGTCTAGCTCAGGCCAAACCTCCATCCCAGTCCCCATCACCTTTTGTCCCAGGCCTTCGAGTGCCCTCGGGAGTGAGGAAAAGTTGGTGCTTAAGGCAGACACAGTGCAGGGACCTGGCCCCTCTCCCCTTCTCTTCAGCCTTCACACTGCTTGTGGATGACAGGCCACACCCAGTATGGTCTGGAGATGACCTCTATGACCCAGCCCCAGCGCCCTATCCAGTGTGGCTGATCTGACCCCTTCTCTTCCAAACACTGTGAGCTTGGCGGGACAGGCACTGTGCTTTAGCCACATGTGCAAGGATAAGACTTATTGTCCCCCCCCCCACATCATGAGCAGGTGTGCTTAGGCAACTGTGTCATCCATACCTGAAGGAGCCAACACAGAATAGGTGTGAAATGGCCCCCATACCTTCGAGCCCCACCTTGCACCTTGTCAGCAATGGGGCCTGACAGGCCTCCAGAGATGCCATCCTCAGAGACCCCTTGGGAGGTCCTAGGGACTGTCTCACACTGATTAGCTCACAGCAGCCAAATGGGATCATGGCAGAGGGCCTCTGGGTGGTGCTGAGGGAAAGGAAGACAAGGAACAGATGCCTCTTCCTGGGCCCTCGCCTTCCATAGAAGGCCAGAGCTAGAAGACCCCCAGGAACTGGCCCAAACCCTCAGCATAAGAGCTGGGAAACAGTGGTCCAGAAAGCAGTGAGCACATGCCAGGTGACCTGGTGAGGCCTCTTCCTGCCCCCAACTTTGTCCTAGACAAGGTTCCTCACTCTGCCCAGAACCCCTTCCCTGCATGTTCTTCTCCCTGAGTACCCCCACCCCAAGACCTTAGCCCCCAGGCCTGCCTGAGGTCATTGCTGTTGCCTCTCTCCAGCCCCGGGGGTCACACTTCTCTGTCTTTTAACATGGTAAGTCTATACAAATGGAGGTGAAGAGGGGATGTATGAGTAGCTGGATCAGGAGCTTCTGGGGTGGCAGAGGAAGGATGTAGGGCCACAACCCCTGTCTTCTTCCTCTGGCCCGGCTGGGCTGAGCAGGTGACAGTGAGTATTAGGGCAATACTTGTGGTCACCACCAATCCCTGGGGACACGGCCTCTTTGCTGCCTGCCACTGGCAGCCCGGAGAGAAGATGGCAGTCAGGCTCAGGATACTCAGAGGCTGACAGATGACTGAGGTCAGTGGGGGTATGAGGCAGAGAGCCCGGAGGTGCTGGTGCTGAGGATTCTCTTCCAAATTGGCTTTTGCTGGGAAAGTCTGGGGTAAGCAGGCACCAGAGTGATGGCCACTGGGGGGAGGGGTTTGACTGTGACCTCTGACCCCAGAAAGTTCAATATGATTGGAGAGACCAGACCTGGGCTTGATGTCCTCAGTTTATAAAGTGTTCTCTCACAAAATTCTAATTGGAGATCCAGAAAAACCTAGAACCAGGTTTTGTGTGCTCTTTGATAGACAGAAGTGTAGGGGAGGCAGAGTGCCTCACCCAACCTCATCCTGCCGCAAGACCCCATGCTCCCAGCCTGGCTCTTTCCTCAGACCTTGTCCCCAGAGGCAGCTGGTGCTTGAGGGTCCCTACTGAGCCCTA
>PVKA01042903.1:0-17123 GCA_004027165.1 Ctenomys sociabilis | reverse complement strand
GCTGCTGTGACTTAGAGAACCACAAGTGCATTCTTTTTTTTTTTTTTTATGTATTTGGTACAGGGTCTACAGGGTCTCACGACACAGCTGGGACTTGTGATCCTCCTGTTTTTCAGCTTCCCAAGCACTGGGACTACCGTCATGCACACTACCATGCCCAGTCTCAATGGTGTTCTCGGTGCGCTCCAGGAGCAGGGCCGGCACGGCACATGGGGGATCAAATCCTGGCCCCTGTGTCTGCCTAAGTAGGCACTTAATCTGCTGAGCTATCTGGCTGGCCCCACAGGTGCATTCCTGACTAAGCAGTCGCACTGCCTCTTCAGAGATTGTATCATTTATCAAGGAGCTGCGGCTTAGACTTTCTTCTTGCTTTACCCCTTCAGAAAGTTGTATTCCTTTAGGTTCTGTGCGCAGGTGGACAGCTTATGCAGCACATGCTAGAGGAAGTGAGGCTGGGGGTTTGGTGGAGTGGGGGGGTCAATGAGTTCTGTTTGGATATTCTGTTTGGTGCAGCCCAGTTGGAGATCTGAGCTCATCTCTGGTTGACTGGATTGACTTGTAAAAGATCCATCTGATTGAGTTCTTTCTGTTTTGTTTTTGTTCAGTGTGGAGACTGCTAAGACCCCTGTTTCTCTGGAAGGACAGAATCACCGAACGTAGTGCCCTTTGCATCCTTAAGCACCCCTGTGATGCCAGCCTCAAGCGAACCAGGGGATCCTCTGGCTTCTGTTTGTGGACAGCTGGGGCTGGGCCGAGCTGAGGTGGCTCTGGGGGCCGTGTGGCCTCCTTCCTGTTTGCTTTGCTGGCCTGGCTCTGGGGAGGAGGTGTGCTGGATGTCTACCCCAGACCGCATGCATGTTAGGGAGCTGCTCTGCCTCTGCTTGGTCATGACCTCCGCTCTCTGCAGTAGACCTGCACGGTCACTCTGCTGTTCGTAGTGGCAAAACTGCATGTGGCCCAGTCCTGGGTCTACAAAGTTGCCTCATAACTTGGCCCCTTGGAGGCGGTGCTTCGTAGGTGTGCTGTTCACTATGACTTCCACTGATTGATTAAACCGCGTTGGATGAGACCCCAGAAAGGCCCACCAGCTGACAGATTGCATTCTGTATTGGTGCCTTCTAGGGGAAGTATTGATTTTCTAGCAAATCTGATAGAATTACAAACCAATGTGGACCCTGTCAGAGAAAAATCAACTTGAGACATCAAGTTACAGTACAAAATATGGTGACCTTATCCGATTATCTTTCTCCTCCTTGGAAGACGTATAAACTTGGGTTGTGGTGGCCACTATCACACAGGGATGGGTTCTTTTTCTTGGAAAGTCCTTGAAGAAGGAGCTCACAGCTTCTAAATAGTTTTTCTTTATTAAAAAAAATGGAGCTTGAGTATTGCATAGAAACTTAGTAATCTTGGGGCAGGGGAGATAGCTGAGGGGCATCAAGTGCAAGGTCTCGATTTCAGTCCCGAGACCCCCATGCCGTTCCCGCCCTGGTACCCTGCGTGGTGGTGCACGCCTGGAATCTCAGCACTCAGGAGGTTGAGAGGGGGATCACTGGAAGTTGAGGAGCAGCCTGGGCTATAAAAACTGAGCCCAAGGCCAGCCCGAGTTGCATAGTGAAACCCTGCCTCAAAAAAAAAGGGAAAAGAACTTTACTAATTGGTAAATTTATCTAAATAGGTATCAGTGAGCTTCCTTACTGCCCTTGATACTTTGAGTTTGGGCTGGGACAGTTCTTTCTTTCTTTTGTATTCAGAATTAAACCCAGGGTCTCCTGCTTGCCAGGCAGGCGCTGTGCTGCTGAGCTACATTCCTGGCCCTGGGCTGGGACTGTTCTGGCAGAAGCAGGCCTGTTAGATCATTTGCTTCACTGCTGGGCTCCCCTGAGCTGTGTAGTAGGCAAGTTCCACAGCGCCCTGGGGTCTCGTGGCTTTCTTGGAAGTTCTCTGCCTCTGCTCACAGAGAAGCTGTGAATAAGAAGGTGTGAACATGGTGTTTTGTAATCCACGGTTGCTTCTTGACCTGAATTCTACATCCCCACCCATCTGTTTCCTGCCTACGAAATGGAGACAAGTACTATAGCTTTCTTCTGAGTCAGAGAAACTGAGGAGACCATCGGGACAGCTGGCATGGCAGGCGGGCGGGCTCCAGAGCCAGCGGCCAGTGGAGGGGAAAGCTTTCTGTCTCACAATATCTGGGATCTCTTCGTCATTGCTTCCTCCCTTCTCCACTCCTAGCTGCTATTGGGTGTAATGAGATTTCATCTAGACAGTGGAACCATGGGCAGACAGCTCTGTGTGGTAGCACAGGACACAGGTGAAGAAAGGAGCTAGGGCAGTGGTGTGCCATCTGAGGATGACTGTGGGACCTGGAAATGTGGACAGATGACATCAGGTCTGGCTGCCATGGTAGCTTAGTCTTCTGGGAGCGGACGGCTGTGTTGTCTCGTTCACCCACCTGGCACTGCGAGTGCTACTTGGAGCTCCTCTGTGTTCCTGTTGGCTTGTCACACACTCTTGGTTATCGTGACTTGGTGTGTACTTCCTCTGCACTGTGGACCTGTCTTGTTTAGGGACTCCAGGCAGTTCTTGAATCCAGTGCTCTGGGGCCCTTTCAGATGCCAGCATCTCCCAGGGAGAGCCCAGAAACACGACAGCATGCAGTTTGCAAAGGCTCCCGTGCCCCTTTGGCCTGGGTGCTGGGGGATGGAACCCGAGGCTGGTGCAGGCAGGGCATGTGGTGTGCCTCTGCGCTGGGTCCCACCAAAGGTGCACAGAGGGGAGCCTCTTTGACCTCCGCTGGGGCACGTGAACCGTGCAGCGCCTTCGCCTACCCACCTGGGAATGCCTTCGAATGACAGTGCTGTGGTGATTCTGGAGTGTCGGATACATTTCAGCCAAGAGGGAAGTGTGCAAATACAGAAGCTGAAGACTGACTGTGTGCAGATATAAGTAGTATACTTTCCGTACATGTGTCCAGGTGCAACATGCACTTACACATTTTGAGGTGGATTCGAAACAATATGACGGTAGTATTTCTGTATCTGTTCGACCCTCTGAAGTCACATGATGGATGGATTTAGCCGAGGAAGTCTGTATTTTCCCACAGATACAAAGGAAGAGAGGAATAGTCTTCACTTTTTGTTTCCCGCTCCACTTTGACACTCATGCCAGGTGGATTGCCCTGTGTGCTGGCCCAGAGCTTAAGAGAAAGGCATCAGACCTTCTGGAAACGTGGAACTGATGCCAGGCTCCTAGTGAGCGAAGAGTTACAGCAAGCTAGACAGACGTTTTTAAGTTTAGGAGTTTAGACTGGGAGGTTTTTTGGGAAAAGATGCAGGTGTTTGTCCACCTTGTCCACAGAAGGGTACCACAAGAGAAGAGGGATTGGTATCAACGTAAAGAACCTCCTAACCAGGAGGTGAGGGGTGCCTGCCAGCCTGAGGAAATGCGCACTGGAGATTAGGATTGATCCTAGAGAAAGTGAGACCTAGTTGCCTAAGGAGGAACTCACCCTACTCCTTGGGTCTTTTGATGGTGTGGAGTCGTTTTTTCCTCCCAGTTTTGTGTGTGCTGAAAGCACTTGAGATTGGGGTGTTTGCAAAGGTGAACAATAAGTTTTTCTCACATCCACTCATGGCCCGCTGGGTGTGGCAGTGTTCACTCGTAATCCCCTTGGCTTGGGAGGATGAGGCAGGAGGGTTCCAACGTGAAGGGCAGCCTGTACAATTTGGCAAGGCCTGCCAGGTCTCAAAACAAGATTTTAAAGCCTGGGGCTATAGCTCAGAGGTAGAGCGCTTGCCTAGCATAAAAAGTCCCTGGGCTCAAGCCCTAGCCCTAGCCCTAGCCCTGTAAAGAATAAAGAAAAGGGGTGAGGGTTCGGTCCCCGGGGCCTGCTGTGCTACCCTCGCCCCCTCGGTGCACTGAGATGACAGTTGAGACTGGGTTTGGTGGCATGTGCCTGTAATCCCAGCTATTGGGAGGCTGTAAACAGGCGGATCACTAGGAGTCATCTAGTAGTGAGACTCTAAACACCCTGTAGACTCTTCCCTAAAATACAAAAAAAAAAAAAAAAAAAAAAAAAAAAAAAAAAAAAAAAGAAAAAGAATAAAAAGGATGGGGCATGGTCTGTGATAGATACAAGGGGGTAGGGATTCAGTTGCTCCAGTTCTAAACCATGGTTCAGGGTTGATAAAGTGCTGACCCTGGAGATAGCCCAGCGAGGCTGGGGTGGTAGGTCACCCTTTAGTTGGAGAAAGGACGTGTCGTTTGGTCATTGCCTGCGTTGGCCCAGGAAGAGCACAGGATGGGCCCTGGCTGGACTTGCAGGGTGTTTTGAAAGAGCGGAGTCTCGCACTCTTCTCTGCTTGGGGTTATACCTGAACCTGTGCTTTGGCACCCATGCGGGCTGAATGTAAGTCCCAGTTTGTCTGCTCTGGTCCCGGTCTGAACAGATGGATTGAAGTACGGTTGGGCCCGAGCATCTTAGCTGCTCGCCGAGAAAAATTTTGTCTAGCACCCAAAATGGGACGTGATCCCAACCAGGAGCCATTCAGTGTCACAGAGGGACACCGGGGACTCTTGCCTGGCTGCTTTTAGCCGTGTCTCTTTCCTCCTAGTCAGGTTGGGAAGGGATGGTACAGGATGGAACGAACTGCTGCCTTGCTGGGTACCTTGGGGGAAGCATGTGTGGGGTTGTTTAATGCTCCTTTTCATCTGAGAGGACAAACCCGTGGATGGCGCGATTCGTTTTCCTCCCAGTTTTGTGTGTGTTGGAAGCTTAACTCCTGTGCTCTAAAATTCTACATTTGCAGAAGTGCTTCAAGGAGGGCAGACACCTGGATAGCTCCTGGAGTGCTTCGGGTTTGTGTGAGCATGGACCCTGAAGGGCTGGGTGCGAGTATCTGCCCAGTGTGGTCCTCAAGCCAGTCTCAGGAAGAGCATGCACCTGACCCTGGTGACATGACCTCTAATGGTGAAGTTGTGTTGGGAACACTTGAAAACAATGTTCTGTCCTCTTTTTTTTTTTTTTTTTTTTTTAACCTTACTTCATTTGGAAGGTTCGGTGACCAATTTGGGTTTTTAGAAAAACCCTTCAGCTGGGATCCTCCCGAGGTGTGAACCCGAGGCCTTTGTACAAGATGCGTCTCCAGCCCTTTGCATTTCTCAGCCACAAGTTCACTTTAGACACTCATTTTCCTTGAGCTGGGCCTGAACTTGTGACCTACTGCTTCAGCCTCCCGGAGTGCCAGGATTCCTGGGCATGCACCCCCATTCCCAGCAGTGGGATGGCTTGTGGTACTGTTGCGTATCTGTCCTCCCTGGCACCACCAGGGACACTCAGCCTGAGGGGGGTGGGCTTAGCTTGCTCCCGTGTGCTGTGCACCCTCAGAGGCAGTGCAGCTCACCTTCCGGAGCGGGAGCGGGTAGGGCTGGTGGCATCTTGTCTGTGTTCAGCAGGAGACTTCCATAGCCTCTTTGTGGCTGGCTGGGAGCTTGGGTCTTTTGTTTTCCTTTTTTCTCTCCTATGCACTTGAGATTGGGGTGTTAGGTTATTCATAGTAGTCACCCAAAGAATTGTATAGAAAGAGTGCTGGACATCTGTCCACACACTAAAAACTAAAGAATCTAGCTGAGGGCCGGATCCCATGGCAGTGTCCTACATGAGTCCAGCTGAAGATCTGGAGCCGGTAACAATGCCTCCCACAAGTCCAGCTGGAGGTTTAGAGCCTCTAAGACGACATCTCATGCAGGTCTGTTTCCCGGGTCTGCCTTGGAAAGGCCCAAAGGTCAGTGGTGGAAGCTAGAAGTCTCTGTGAGCAGGATGAAGGATCTGTGCCAACAGGCTGAGGGATCTGCCCTGGAGCCAGGAAGCAATGCTCTAGGTAAGAGCCAGAGCTCCCCTAAAATTACCACAGCCATCCCCAGCAACAGTGAGGTCCAGAGCTCCTCCAGCAATGAGGGAAGCTGAGGAAAGCTAATGTGACAAGTTTCTCCAGCAGACCAAGCCGTACTCCATCTTCCCCTCGGGAGCCAGAAAGTGATGCCCAACGTGAGGACCAGAACTCCCCAAAATGGACCATAGCCATCCTCAGTGACAACGAGGATGTGAGCTCCTTTGACAGTGGAAGCAGCTGAGCTCATTAGGGAAGCCAGCAGGACAAGCTCCTTCAAGAGACCAGCAGCTTCTAGTTGCTCCCAAGAGCTTCCCCAACAATTTCCACTGGCTCCCACCAGCCCTGCTGCCTCTCCAGAGTTCTGTTTTTTATGCTGCCAGCAAATATCCCCAGGCGGACCTCCACCCCTAGCACCACACTGATTCAGCTCAGCTGAGTGCTACAAGTTGGCCAGCAGGTGTCCGTCCACCACAGCACTCCCTAGGCACCTGTTCTACCTGCCGCTGAGCTGTGTGCTCAGCCGTACACCTGCTGTTTTGGAGACAGGGTCTCTGTAAGTTCCTCAGGCCTGTTTGCACTGCATGGGCTCAAGCGGTCTTCCTGCCTTAGCCTGCAGGACAGCGGGGATGACAGGCATTTATCACCTGCCTTTCCCTGTGCGTTTTTGATGGATGTGATGGGTGGGTGACTGTGTGTGTATGCAAGCATGAGAAAACGTGCAAGTTGATTGATACTCTGGAAAGGCATGTTATGGCTGGCCACTTTTCACGTTTGCTTTGTAGCCCCTCCAGTCTTGTTCCCCATCAGTGAGGGAGGTGTGGCCTGATTCTGCACCCTGGGTTTTTACATTGGGTGGTGTTGTGGTCCTTATTTTAAAACGTCAGATTAGTTTTTAATCTTCAAAGGGCATTTTCTTCATTTTATTTTCAGGTGGTTCATTTCCTGGACATACAAACATTGTCCCCTGTAGGCTTTTTTTTCAGAACTGGGGATTGAACCCAGGACCTTGCAGATATCGGACAAACTGTACCACCATGCTGTGCCCCAGGTTTTAGATCTGTTTTTGGTCTACCACAGAACTGGACAAGAGGGAGAGAGATTCCCTGAATATCACCAATTCTCTCGTAAGGCAGCCCCCACACCCCACACCCACAGCCTTGCCTGAGTTATCACTGCACCACCCTGAGAAGCAGGGCTCTAAGGGTGTTTCCTTTATTTCCCTAATGAGACACACTGCCCTGGACACTCAGGCTTGGGACCTGACTTCCATAGCTGGTGTCCCCAGGAGGTCAGCTGTGTCCCCAAAAGGCAAGCACCAGATCGAGGTGGACGTGCAGGGCTGGCCCTAGCTTTCCTTCTCTGTCTCCTCCTTTCCAGCCGACATGCTTCTGAAGCTTGTTTAAATGAGTTTTCAGTTTTGTCTTTCATGTGGGTGATGATTTGATTTCTGTTCAGCTTGTCAGGCATTGCAGCAACATGAGCAACTACAAATGGGTTCATCAATAATGTTCGCGGAGGCTCGGGCTGTAGCTCAGAGAAAAGGCGAGTGAGACTCAAGTATCATGGTCACTGCGCGTGACGGCTGGTTCATGAGTTCAAGGCTGGCCTGATCCGCATGTTCACACCTTGTGAATGTGTAACACTCAGTGGCCTGCAGTAAGTGCCCCAAAAGGAGAAAGGTGGGTATCTGTGGTTATTACCCTAGAAGGACAGAAGGAGGAAGGGATGGAGTGGGTTGTGCAGATGGCAGCTTAGCACTTCCCTAGGCAGAGTGAGCGAGCAGCAGCGTGGATTGGATTCTAGCTGGAAAGAGAGGCTTAGGTGGTTCTTCTCCCTGCCCTGTTCAAAGGAGAACAGAAAGGGGACAGACAGGACAGGACAGGGATGGTGTCTGTGCTAAGTGGGGTGTTCATAGTCAAGGGATGTTCCCAGCATTTTCAATGCAGGATTTTTTTTTTTTTTTAAACATACAGTGGTATTGCTGGGACATGGGTTCATTCTAGGTCGAAGAGCATCTGGATGTGCTAGTCTCTGAATGGCTGTTACATTTCTGAGGCGGAGCTGCCCGATGCTGTCATTGGGCAATCGGGTGAGGCTAGCTTTTGCTTTTCTGTACCAGCTGCCAACTGGCCAGGGGCATCAGACCAACCAACAGCATCAGTGTGGGCCTTTTGAGACGCTGTGGGCTGTGTCCTTTGAGATCAGCCTGCTTTTAATTTACTTTTTGGTTCTTTGGAACAGTCTTGCTGTCTATCCCAGGCTGGCCTTGAACAGGAGGTGATCCTCCTGCCTCAGCTTCCAGAGTGCTAGGATGGCAGTCGCTGTTGGCACAGGTCTGAGCCGTACTCCAAGGCCGTAGGTGACTTTGTTTCTCAGCAGACAATTGGCAAAGTCTGGAAATACTGAAGCATCACTGGGTAAGAGGAGCTGCTGGTATCTTGTGGGGAGAGGCTGAGCTGTGCGTACTGTGTAGCGTCGCATGGACAACCCCGGGTGATCGAGGTGGGCCAGGCCAGAGTCAGTAGTGCCTGGGAGAAGCCCTCATGTAGTATCATTTCAGGTGGCCTTGCAGGGACCCCTACGGCATGAGGGGTCAGATGTGGCTTCCTCCTCTGTGGGGGTGGGCACCAGAGCATCGGGCCTCAGCGGTGTGGCCTGTGGGAGTTTGCTCTGCCCCCAGGACCGTGGTTACCTACGGGGACGCCTGCGACTTTGTGTGCTGCTGTAGGTCCAGAGCGAATGCAGAGACCACTGTGCAGCACGTCCCCTGTGGAGTGCCCTGGGGTTGGTGAAAGGACCTTGACTTTCAGATGTCCTCTGCGTACCGTCAGCCCCTCCGTGCTTTGGATGTAGCACGGGCAGTGGGGGCCTAATGCTGGCCTTGTTGTCCTGCTCCCAGGCGTCCACGACTGCTGTGACTGTGTGGCTCTCTCTGGGTGTCCATGAGGACGGAAGGGCAGCGTTGACAGCAAGTGGCCTGTGCGGCTCTGGGCCACTGTCTATGGGGGAGCAGAGGCGTAGCTGCCCCACTCCCCCATCTCTCATTGCCCAGCTGGGGCCTCCAGGGAGAGCTGCGTCAACCATTTTGCTGCTTGGACCTTGGCTGTGACCCTCAGCTGGTGGCCTGCATGTGTTGTAGAGCCCTTGACGTGTGGCCAGTCCAAGTGGACGTGCCTTGCCTAAGTGTAAAGTACACGCCAATCCTGGAGGCCTACAGAAACGCGAAGCATCTGAGTGATAACATAATGGGGTTCAAGTGGACGTGATCACTTGGCACTCTGGGTGAATGATAATAGAATAAAAGTTACCTGTTTCTGTTAGCAGCGGACCATGTAATGAGCTCCTGGGTGCAGGGGCCTTTTGTGGAGACGAGGTACGAGGGATTGAGCCCAGGGCCTTCTCCATGGTGTTTTGGCACAACTGAGGATCGAATTCAGGCCCTTCTGCTTGCCAGACAAGCACTTATTCTGCTGAAGCCATCATGGTGTATTTTATTTTGAGACAGAATCTTGCTGGGTTGTTTCCCTGCTGTGTTTCGGAGCTTTCCTGTTGCTCAAGACTCAGCACCCACAGCTTGAATGAGGAAGGGTTAAGTTTGGCTCTTGGTTTCAGAGGATCCAGGCCAGCTAGGTCCGAGGCAGGAACGTCAGGCTGGAGCAAAGGGGCTCAGCTCTTGGGGGCAAGAAAGCAGAGCAGGGGAGCCCCTCCAGAGGAAAGCGGCAGGACCAGGCAGAGACCCCAAGCTGGGCCCGTGCAGACACCATCAGGTGTGCTTCCCCCTTCCGCAGGCAGATCCCAGTGAAGTTGATGCTCCACTCCGACCAGCTGGCCAACACAGTCGCTGAGGCGGGGCCGGAGTCCATGCCTTGGCCTCCCAGAGTGCTGAGGCTGTAGGCATGTATCACCACACCACACCCTACAAGCTCTTTTGAAAGCTTTAAAATAACTAGATGATTGCTTAATGGAAGGATATTTGCATGAAGTCAGAGAGACCTGCAAGCCAGGACTCCAGATGGCATGGAATTGCTTTTATTGGGGCTGTTTGCTTTCATCATTCTGGGGTACATTTCCCGGGTTATCATAGAGGACCACGCACACTTCAAGGCTGCCCCTCATACAGCTGCTGGCCTTGTGGGGTGGAAGAACGCGCCTGCTCTTGCTGTGACTTGTGTCTTGTTCATTGTTGAGAGTCACATTAGAAGGGTTGGCCAGATAGCTCTGTGGACTAAGTACCTGTTTAGGCAAAGCACAGGGACCGGGGTTTAATCCCTGGCACCACTTACTGTGCTGGCCCTGCCCCTGTGGTATGCTGAGACGGAGATTGAGATTGGGTGTGGTGGTGCATGCCTGTAATCCCAGCGCTTGGGAGGTTGAAAACAGGAGGATCACTACATGTCTGATCTGTGTAGTGAGACCTTGTAGACCCTGTACTAAATACATTAAAAAACAAAACTATAGAGGTCACATTAGAGGTCATAGTCATAAGAGTTGGACCCAAACTGAACAGTCAGTCAATAAATGTCTGTGGACCTACAACTTTTTTGCACCTCTTTTTTAAAAAATAGAAATTCCTTTAATTGAAGAATAATTTATATGCGCTCTCATTCTCCTGTTGCGAGTTTGGCAGTGCTTGGAGTTGTGGGTTGTTGCAACTGAGAGGGGTAGTGCTGGTGTTGAAGAGGTGAAGGACAGGATTCTACTATGCCTCTTTCCCTGCAGAACATAGTTGTGTCAATTGTGTGCCCCCCAAATGACCCAACCCCCAGAGTCTAGTGCCACAGAGAGGAAGTCCTGCCCCAGAGGAGGTGGATTGGTTGTATTCTGCCCCTGGGATTTTGGTCGCAGTTTGTACAAAACCCTAGAGCGTTAGGCTTAGAGCTTGTCACATAAGCCCTGAACCTTGAAAGACTTCAGAGCAGGTGGGTGGGGCTTATTGAAGGGCTTTGTATAGATGAAGCTATTGTCACAGTGCAGGATGGGTCTAAATCAGCAAGTTGTCCCTGTGAAGCTGTGTGCAGACTCTGTCCTTGGCCAGTTCTTGCCAATAAAGTTTTATTGGCATGTGGCCACACCCACTCACCTATGGATTGTGAGCATTAGAATTTTACTTAGTAACCTGGGGGCTGGACACTTAGTTTAATATGCCAGGACGTTGCTGGGAAGGTGTTTTTAGATGAGGCTGACACTTCTGTAGACTTTGAATACAATAGATGACCCTCTCTTAAGTGGGAGTAGGACTCAAGCAATCGCCTGGAAGCTTGGGGAAGAAAACAGTTGAAATCATTCGAAGAGAAGGAAAGGTGGTGCTGGTGCAGTGCAGTCTCCTGGAATCTTGCTCACTTGTGCACAGACGCTTGTGCCCTTAGGCTTTGGAGATGAGCAGCACTCGTGTCTTTTTGGAAACACACACAGCCCAGAAGCTGCAAGGATGTGGACGGGGCTGAGCACTGCCGGGACTCTCGGGATGAGGTGATGGTGCTGGGAGCCAGCCGCGTGCCTGCAGCTGCTTGTGAGGTGTGCTTGTTTCTTTCTAGCGCAGAGACCAGCAGTATCTCTTTTCTGAGGCAGGCAGACTGATGAGAAGGACCCCCCAAACAGAAACACAACCAAACCCAGCCTTTGCAACCCGAGAGCATTTGCTTCGCAGTCCCTTAGAAAAAAAATATAGCCGTGCAGTGCTTGGTGTTATTCATCTTGCAGACAGGTGAGGCTTGAGGATGGCCGCAGGGCATTTGCTATCGTCACCTTCATCTGCAGGGCCTGGGGGATGCCTGCCTTGTGTCATGGTGTGGGGCTTCTGCACAGGAAGCAATACAGTACACGCCATGTTTTATAAGATTATTTTTAGTGAATCACCCAAAGAATCCTATATGACGAGTGCAGGAAACCTGTCACAGAATCCAAGAAGACCAAAGAATCCAGCTGCAAGCCTGGATCCTGATGCCCTGCATGAGCCCAGATGATAACCTGAAGCTCCTAACAATGCCTCCCACAAGTTCAGCTGAGGCCTAGAGCCCCAGACAGTATCACAGCAAGCCTGTTTTATGGATCTCTGCTGTGCAGGCCCAAAGGTCAGTGGTAGAAGATAGGAGTTCTGTGCCAGTGGTGTGAAGGAACTGTGCCAGCAGGTTGAGGGACCTGAAGTGGAGCAGGAAGCAGTGCTCAAGGTAAGAAGCAGAGCTCCCCTGAAACAAACCACAACAGCCCTCAAATACAATAGTGAGGTCCTGGGCTCCTCCAGCAAGGAAGAAGGCGGAGTTCCTTCCCATCAGGAAAGGCACATGACCAGGTCCTCCAGCAGAATAGCCCAGCAGAACCAGGAGCTCCCACTGGCTTCTCCAAACAGCTTCTGTACCAGCCTCCCAGCAGCCTCTCCATTTTTGCCTCCTGTGCTGCTGGCAGCCGACCTCAGGTGGGCCTCCCACACCCAACACCATTCTACTTCCGTTCAGCTGGGTGCCCGCCAGGAAATGCCACCCGGAAAGCCTTTGTCAATGTCTGTCCCCTGATGTTAGGAATTAGACAATTCTTGCACAAGCAGGCTTCAAATAAAATAAAATGTGGAAGGCCAGCACCACCGTTGGGCGACCCACCAGACTTCATGGGGAGATTTGAGATGGATACTCTTTGTAAGAGAAAGTGGCAGGCTGGGGTTTTTCTTTGGTACCTTTTTGAGACTGGAAGTGGTTAATGAACAGCCGGGAGGTGTGTGACTCCAGGCACCAGATAGCAATAGTCACATTCTGGGGCATCCTTGTTGGGCTGGGAAGACGGAGTGTTTTATGTACCTGGGACACAGGGATGCCGTTCTCGGACACTGTAGATCTGCAGCTGTGCAGACTAAAAGTGGGTGGGTGCCAGATGGCTGGCCGCGGGCAGGGCCGTGTTGGGACACAGATGGTGCAGGTGATGTTGCCTAGCCCTGGAAAGGCGCTTAAGCTGCAGGGGTCTACTTGGCTAGGAAACAGTTAGGTGGGATGGCTCCTGCATGTAATGCCCGTGTTCTGGGAGGCTGAGTCTGGAGAATCACAAGTTCAAGCCCAGCTTGAGCAACTTAGTGACTCAGAGAGACCCTGTGTAAATAGAAATGAAAAAGGGCTGGGAGTGGAGCTTAGTCAGAGCCTAGAGTTCAGGCCCCAGGACTGGAAGAGGGGAAAGGCATCAGGTGCACCAGAGGGAGACAAAGCTGGGTCCAGCCTTGCTCGGTGGCAAAGGACAGATGCGGGAGGCACCTGTGTCTGTGTCTGAGATGGGGAAATGTGCTACCGCAGGTCGCCCTCCGTCATCTGTGCCAAAGCAGACCTAGGTGCATGGAGGGGATTGCACATCCGCCTGCTGTGTGTTGGTGTCAGCGAACCTTACTTGGAAAAGACCAGAAGCCCATCCTGTTGAGCAGTGGGTGTGGCTCTTCAGGCAGAGAGCATTGCTTGCTGTTATGAGAATGTCTAGCTAAACACGTTCCGGTGGTTGATATTTACTGATCCTCGGGAATTTTGCTGGGGAGCCTTGTGGACTTGGCCTGGGTGCTTGGTTGAGGTCAGGAAGGAATTCCTGAGAGTGCATGCTAGGTGATTCCCCTCCAGAAGGGACTGTCTCCAGCTGAGCTATCTCCCGATGTTCTGTTGACCCAGCACAGCCCCCTCTAGGTATTATGTTTCAGAGCGCTGCATCAGTACAGAAACTGAAACCCTTAGTCTGCCTAGTCACCAGGTGAGGAGGGCATGAAAGGAAACACCCGTGGTGGTAATGGCACGGCGGGGATAGTGGGCTGGTGCAGGGGGCAGGAGGCCCAGCAAGATGGAGCAAGAGCCACTGCGGTTGAATCATGCCCTGCAGAGGGAGGAGACCCTCAAGTGGCCCGCCCTGCCAGTGACCCCCTCCGTTCCTTACGCCACCTCAGTGGGGACGCCTTTTGTTGTCTGCTGTGTTGGGTTAGATTCCCTAGGGTGGCATCTGACGTGGCGTGGGGCTGAGGCTCGGGGAGAGAAAGATAACACACATGCACACACAGAGACAGACAGAGGCAGGCAGGCTGGCAGGCAGAGACATGAAGACAGAGACAGGGAGACTTACACAGACCCTCTTTGAGGACTCTGTGGTCCTCAGGGTGACACTAATGGTGCTTTCTTTGGTTCCTCCACAGCTGGCACAGGAAATACACATATCTGGTTTTGCAAGTGAGGAAACTGAGGCCAGTGGCGTGTGGCTTCGGATTGCAGTCTGAGGTGGGAGCTGAGAACTGAGTGGGTGCGGGGGGCCACTGTGACTGCAGAGTTCAGTCAGTGCTGGTCCTGATTTGACCCCCCACTCATTCAGGTGGTCAGTCTAGAACTCCAAGGGGGGGTGGTCCATGGATCTGCAGCAAGCTGGGTAACATGGACACAAAGCCCCTGGAACATTGACAGTGTGTGCTTCAAAAAAAAAACTCTGCAGCCAGAGCCGAAGACAGTTTCCTGTAAGGCATGGTCTGAATTTGGCCTGCCGCCTGTTTCTGGACAGGTGGTTTGAGTTTTTGTAGGAATCCAACCCAGGGCCTTTGCATTGAGCTACACATCCGTCACCGTTTAAAAACTTTCATTGCTCATTTATGAAAAAGTATGTCATTTTTGACACACACCATCTCTTTTATAGTCTTGAACTAGGGGCCCTCCCGCCAAGAGTACTGACAGTACATGCAGGTGCCCCCAAGCCCAAATGGCCCCCAAGAAGGACGAGCAGTTGCAAGGTCAGCATCCGTAGGCAGTCGTGCTGGAAACCGGCTATGCTCGCCCACCGGGCTGCTCTCTCCTGACCAAGGCTCTTGTAGCCATGCCACAGTGCCCAGGAGCCGTGAGGTCCAAATTTCTCCCTCTCCAGTCCTCTGCACAGCAAGGGCATGCGTGACCTGTGCATGCTTGAGGCCATGCACTATTTCAGTGGCGTGCCTTGGACTCTCCCAATTTCTTCATTTCTGGCCTCGTCTGCTGAACCTGACATTGCACCATTAAAGAACCATTTGTTCCAGCTGAAGTTTTGGCCGAGTTACACCCTGGACAGGCAATGCAGGGTGCTGTATACCTCAGGGTCCCAAGGGGCTATGGCTGGCTCTGCAGGAGAAAGCCTACGTGTTACTGGATAGGATGAGGGATCAGGGCTTCCCTGGGCGTGGTAGGAGAGAGCAAGAGATGGGTCCTTCAGAAGATGGGCTTTGTGTGTCAGCTGCTCTCCCTGCATCCTTCCATGCCCACCTGGAAGCTGGGGCTGTGGGTGGGCACTGGCCATAGCCAGGTTCCCCTCTGGGAATCGATGTCAGCATTGTAGAGCTCCGGATGTGCAGTAGGCAGTGGCATCTACATGGAGCTGGGAAGGGCCAGAGCTGGGGTGTGTGCTGCTGTGCCCTGCTCCTGGGCCTCTCGTGCTTTCTGGCTTCGCAGCACCTTGTGTGCAGCTCCAGCGTGGCCACCAGCATCATGATGGTGTCTGTTTGGGTGGTCAGCATTGTGGGTGGTCACTTCTCTTCAGGCCTGGGGAAGAACCAACTACATGCAGGAAAGACCATTGGATTTCTCCGGCCTGAGGAAGCGCAGAAGTACCATTACCTGCAGTTGGCACGCGAGGAGCCACCATGTACCATTGCTGCCGTACGAGGTGCCACTTAAATAGCTCTCGTGGCAATTTACGTTTCAGCTCCTTCATTCGTGGGCTTTAAAGAGCCTTTTCACGCTAGCAGGGAACTTCACTATATTTCTCTAATTTGTCTCTGCTAGAAAATTTTGCAGCAATTGAACATAGAAAGACCTGTTGTGTAGCCCATTTGTCATTTGGGAGTTATTCTCGTTTGAACAGTTCTTCTTTAACTTATTTTGGTTTTGATGTGCTGAGTAAAAAGGCCAGGCGTTTCAATACATTAGCTATGGTGTGTTTGTTAAGTGGTTTATTTCTGTGGCATTTCTTGTTTTGCTCCTTGGGTTCTCAGAGCTAGCAGCTGGAGGTCCACACAGCCCTCTCCTGGTGGTGGTGTGGGAGAAGAGAAAGAATAAAAATTAAAGCTAGAATTCAAAAGCCACAATGGCAGCCCAGCTAATTTTTCATGCTAACCTACTTCAAACGCTGCCAGAACAACTGTAGAGTGAGCGGTCTCCTTTCTCCTACTGATGAGATCTAAAAATAGCTTGCTGAGGAGATGGGCCTGTGGCCCTTTGATCTCCTTGGCCTGTGGTGGTTCTTGGGCAGAGCAACTTACAGGAACTTGCTGTTCTTCAGTGAGTGTGCTGGCAGTTGTCCTAGCTGGTGGGGGCCAGGGACTGGATTCTTCCTTCACCGTAGAGCTGTTTGATGTGGGTCTGGTTTCCAGTATTGGCTTTTCAAAATATTCCTCATCCCACACCTTCCTTTTATGCTACAAAGTAAAATATAGGAGTGGAAAACCTAGCAAAACACATCAGACTTTGATACGGAGTAAGAGCTGCCGCCGGACTGACTTTAGTGGTGGCTGTGAGTTGAACTCATCTGTGTGGGAACCCAGAGAGTCCAGAGACTACAGAGCGATGGTGACCCAGTTAGATTGCACAGTGGCTGAGGCGATTGCTTTCCTGATGGTAAAGGCCAGGGGCGCTAGGGGAGCCCCAGTGAGGGACTTGGGTGGCGGCTGCTCGTTGCTCCTGCTGGATCCCTGGCTGGGGAAAACCAGTGAAAGCGAGGCAGGGTGTTTTACCGCGGTGGAGAACAGTGGTTGAGAAAAAGATGCTCAAGAGATAAAGGTAAAGGGTGGAGTGGTGGGAAGGGGGAACGTACTTCTTACATAATGGAATATTTTCAGGGCTTAGGCTCAGCGAAGGAGTGGAAAGGCTTTGAAGAGATGAGAGGGTGGTCGACGTGTGGAGAGTTCAGGGAAGCAAGAAGATCGTGCTCTTTGAGAATTCTCTAGCTGTGAGCTGTTGAGAGGGAGGCTTGATTCTCTAAGGAGACCCTGGGCTTGACTCAGAGGAAGCCAGAGAGGCAGGGTCAGCTGGTGCTGTGTGTGGACTTGAGGGTTAGGGTCCTCATGAAAGCAGTGGCAGTTCTCTCTTCTGCTTCACGCAGGGCCTTCTGAAGCCTTCCAGGGCACCCTTAAGAGTGTGGCCCACCCTGTTCCTCGTGACTGCTCGCAGGATGGAGATTAGGCACTGTGCATCCCTCTGAGTCCTAGGCTGCTGCTAGGCAACTGCTAGTGGACTGAGGAAGGAAGGCCGCCTCGAATGAAGAGTGGAA
>PVKA01042902.1:0-17104 GCA_004027165.1 Ctenomys sociabilis | reverse complement strand
TATTCAAAGAAATTGTTGACCATAGTCATTTACAGCTCAGCTTAATATTATGGCCCCACGATGTATACTTCATTTTTATACTTTTCTGTTGGATGGTTAAGACCTAGACAGATCAAGACTTATATGCCAACACATGAACTTTATATTTCCTATGTGGTCAGTGAAGTCCTCTCAGGGTTTATCTTGTAGTCCTGTACATTATTCTGTAGTTCCTTTGTCTGTGTCATCCATGTGGATGAGTCACGGCCAATTCTTGACCAATTGGCTCTCTGTGAGAGATTGAGAGAAAGTTTTCTCTTCACGTGACTCTCCCCAGGCACAAAATTCCAACCATTTAGAAAAAGTCCAAAATCTCAGCCTCCCATTGTTTCAGGATCACTATGAGTCTGATCTGTGTAGTGAGACCCTGTGGACTCTGCTAAATATATTTTAAAAAGAGAAAAAGAAAACATGTTCCATGACCTATTGTAATACATGGTAATTGAGCAGTATTAAATTCACTGTAAGTTGGAGTTTTAAGACTACAACTTCCCAATAAAGGACTCCACTTTATTATGAGATACATAGACTAGTTAACAGGGAGAAAACATTGGCTGCAAATAGTTGTGTGGCTCAGGGACAATAATGGATCATGCGGCCAATAACATACACATTGACAACACTGTAAACAAAGCTGATAGGAGGCCAAAAATAAAAGCTAATACCTAAAACTGACATGGAATTAATAGACTACACAAAGAATTTCTGCAAATAAACAAAAAAGGACAATAATCCCCAAAGAAATGTTGAGCAAAAACATGCATAAGAAAATTAACAGAGTAAGAAACTAAAGCAGCAAGCAGTGACTACTAAAAATAATGAAAATACACTTCACACATGACTGACCAAAATTAGCAATGTTCTTAATAAATGTTGAGGGTCAGAAGATCTATTATTGTTAGGAGGAAGGACTACAGAGAATTCACTGTTGGGGAGCAATTTGGTACTCCTTGGGATAAGTACCTTAAACTAAGCACTCTGTGACTTTGCATTTTGTTTAACCTGTGATTAATCTGAAAGAAATTGTCACACATTTCTATAAGGGGAAATATATGAAGTTGTTCATTATAGTTTTGCAGTCATGATGCACTGGTAGCTGCCTAGGTGTCCATCTCTAGGAGACTAGAGAAAAGAAATGTGGCAGCCACTCATTAAGAGTCTTAAATGTCAAGTAGAAGCAAGAGTTTAGCACATGTATTTATCCTAAATACATAGTGTAAAGTGAAACAGTGAGGAATGGATGAGACACATAATAAATTATTGGTTTTGTGTAGTAAAATTTCAGCAAGAGAAAATGATACACAGTTTATGAAAACATAACCAAGAGTACGGTTTCTCATAGGTGGATGTTGGAAGTTAGTAAGACTGAAAAAGACATATATGAAGAAAGTAAGAGAAGAAAACCTACATAACCCAATGATATGCCATGTACTTAAAAAGGTATAAGGAACATGACCTTGTGCACCTGTGATCCAAAGTCATGCATACAAGCTGGTATGCCTCTGGAATCACTGGTTATTCTGAATCACTCCTAAATTCTCCTGGAATATGCTTCCTTGGTCTTCTCTACATTTCTGTCTGGACATACACAAACATAACAGCTTACCAAGTGTGGATTACTCTTGCACTATACATTTCTATCAGGAAATTTTACTAGGGCTCATTCAGTGATTTTGTGATTCTATATCTTGATTCAAGTGATATAAATTTTTCCTTGATTATGAAAATAATATATATTCATTGTAGAACATTTAGAAAATACAGGAAATATGTGAAAAATAATTCAGAAAATAAGAAAATGAGGACTATTATAGTCTCACAAACTGGAAATAATTACAATTAATAACAGGTACATTTATTTCTCATCTTTTTTCTAAATATATTGAGCACTGTTATTAAATATCTATATGGATATACAAATATATGTACATATATATATCTGCAATCATACTACATGCAAATTTCACTGTTTTCAGAATTAAGTAGCATATCTTCAAAAATCTTTTCTTAGTTTACAAGTATTAGTGGCATCTCATTATTTTAATTTGCATTTATTTCAACATCAGTCAGTGAAGTGTTATTGCTTATATTTTTAGCTATTTTTTATTTTCTTTTCTGTAAATGAACTGCTCATGAACTTTGTTCATTATTTTCTAAGAGTCTTGTTAAAAATCAATTTAATATTTTCTCTCTAAGTGAATACTATTAAAGCTTTGTTAAATTTCCTATTGTCATTTAATTTAATTTGCTCTGAAAGTTTCATGGAGCTTTTTCTTTCACATTTAGTCAAAACTATTATGAATTTTTGTTTTTCTAATCAAATTTATGCTTAGAATATCTTTATTCACCAATAATTGCTCCTAATTCATATCTGTGTTTATCTGTTTCAGAAATCTTATTCTTTCATCAATCTAGGAACTTATTTTATTACACAGTGTTACAGTCCTTAGTTTTTAAATTAATTTTCAGTGCTTTTGTTATGATGAATGCATGCATACACATACATTTCTTTCTATCACTACTGTGGAATTATTTTATTTATCTAAGCACTAGAAATGTTTTATTAGCATTTGTTATACATTTAATGACTAATAGCTGGCCTTGAAATTCATGAATATCTTTTTCAAAAATAATATTCTTTATAAGTGATACTTAGAATTATTTTATTTTTTAAAACAAACCATTTTGGGTTTTACTGAGAATTAACTTAAATAGTCAATAAACAGTCTGAAATACTTAGAATTTTATATCCAAAAACATGCATCACTTTGCTTATGCATGTCATTTTTGAATGTCATTTTTATGTTTCCTTTTTCTTTTTCTTTTTTTGTGGAACCGGGTATTAACTCAGGCCCTTGTGCTTGCCAGGCAAGCACTTATTCTACTAAGCTATCTGCCCAGCCCCATTTTCATGTTTTCATTGTGACTTCTGTCATTTGAAAGGGGTACTAGGACTCAAACTCAGATGCTTGTGCTACTAAGCTGTCTCTTGGCCCTTGAATCATTTGCAAAACCTCTCAAAATTTCATCATTTTATACATGTTTGTTGTGCATATTGTTTTTACTTTTCAGAAGAAAACTGGTATTTTCTACAGTTAAATATATAGATATTGATGTATTGTTTTTACATAGTCCACAAGTTACATACAGGTATCAAGAAGAAGAGCAGTAACAATACAAGTGCAATCTGTGGGTGGTCAAGTACAGAGACTTAAAATGAGTTAATTAAGTTTATTCTTGACTTGCTCCTCTCACCAACTGCCCCATGAAAGTGGCAAGAAGAGTATCTGCCAATAAGATACCAGGCTTTGGGACAGATGCTCCTAGCTACTTCAAGAGTAAGCTTCCATGCAAGATTGTGGTGGCTGTTTACATGCATTTTCTTTCTTTTTTTTTTTTTTTTTTTTTTTTTTTTTGTCATGGACCTTGTATTCTCTAGGGTAGGAAAATGTGGGTAGCCCAAAGGTCCAACAAATACTCTAGTCTTCAAATACTACCAACAAGATTTTCTCAACATTTACAAAACAAATTTATCCCTATCTCCCCAGCATTTATTAGAAGCTCTTTGCAGAATCTAGTGAATGATTGTACAGTTTGTACATTTTTGTTGCCACAGTGGCTTTGTATCTTATTTTGGTCTTTTGTGAGCATTTTAATGGAAACATAGGTGCATCCAATGGTACACTAACATTAAACTCCCAAATTCGAGTGTTTTATTACATGAGACAAATTTGTTTTTTATTCCTATGCTTATCAAATACGTCCTGTCAGGGAGAATCTGATCATGGTAGGCTTATGGAGATTGCATGTCATCACAACCTTACATTATCACCACAGCAGTGAAGAGAAGCATGATAAATCACACCCTGACTCTTTCAAGTTCCACAGGGGAATACGATTATTGTGCACTCTCACTGGTCAAAACAGGTCATTGGCCTTATGTAATTTAAGGTGGGGAGGAAGTATTATTTCACCATTTTTCCCAGAAGGAGAATAATTTATTTGTGAGTAGCCCTGATGATTAGCATGTATTCCCATTCATAAAGGGCTTTAGCTACTGTGTGGATTCTTGTTCACTTAAAAGAAGGAAGGAAGGAAGGAAGGAAGGAAGGAAGGAAGGAAGGAAGGAAGGAATAAAGGAAGACCAGATGAGCAGAGTATTAGAAGCTGAAAAGGTGCTAATACTTGTAGAAAAGCAATGTATTTTTTTAAAGTCAAAAACTAAATAAAACAGAAGTTATGTCTTTGATAGAAGAAAGGCTTTATTATTTAAGCATTGGGCATTCAGACAGCAGTTGTGTGATACATTCTTCTGCTGGTCTATCGACAGAGCAACTATCTCAAATACATTCAGAACTCTCTTTCATTGCCTGAATACTTTGTTGTGCACAATGACTTCTTCCTCTTCGTTCCAAAGGCAAAAGCTTGGAGCATAAGTATAATCACTTGAATGCTCAACGACCACTACTGCTTTCTCTATTCATGGTTTCATTTTAACAGCAGAGGAGAGGGAAGCCCTGTTGCTTTAATATGCTATTTCAAACAATTCTGGACTGTGAGATTGCCAAGTCTGGCATCATTTAAGTCAGGATCAGGATGAAATGGCTAGTAAGTGAAACAGCGTGGGTGGGGGAGGCAAATCCACCTAATACACATCTCATTCTGATGAAAACAAATGAATGCTCTGTGTCCCTAACCACTGTCAAAAGACATTTACAGTTTTCCTAGCCCGTTTCCCAGGTCTGCTTGGCACAGAGACTGCCAGGATCAATGGTCCAATTTTAGTTCACTTTCTTCTTCCATCGTTCCCTGTATTCAGCTCTTCGGAAGTGAGTTAATAATGTAAAATCTGGCTGAATTAAATTCATTTAACTGTGCTGCCAATTCTCTTCTCTTCATGCATTTTTAAAGAGATTTCAAACCAGTGATGGATTTCTAATGCTCCAGGAAAAGAAAGGATAAGACAGTAAATCTGAATGAAGCAAATTGTTTATCATAATTGCTCCATTGAATTATCTCACTCTGCATCCAGAAGAAAGAAGAGGAAATATCAACCTATACAGACATTGCAAGTAACAATATTTATGGCTGAAAAAATAGTAGAAACTGCCTCTATCATCCGTGAAAGAAGTGACAGCACAGCTTCACAGGGAAAGCTGTGAACAGTAAAATATGAAATAGGATGTGGCCTGTTTCTATAGTAACCCAGTATATTCTAACCAAGATGGTGATTTTTCTAAAATTAAAATTACTGTTAGAAATAAATTAGTCACCAGGCCTCAGAGTGCTTGTTTTGATACTGTAACTGTGTAAGCTATCTATAAAATGGTTGAATTTGAACTCATTCTTGTTTCAAGATTCTCCACAAAACCTTGTATTTTATAGTCTGTCTTGTTGTATAGTCTAGGCTACTCTTGAACTCATACTCTTTAGCCCATGCTTGCCTCAAATTCAGCAATCCTGCCTCAGCCTCCTGCATACTGGGATGACAGGTGTGAGTTACTATGTCTAGCTAGTATATAAACAATGTTTAGAAGATCAAGAGACAAAATTTCTACCAATGTATAATAATAAAAAGTGAAATTTTCAGGAAGCAGAGATCTCTTCAATAGGGAATATTCCTAGAAATTAGATACCCTTATGTCTACTAACTTGATTGAACCTATTAGCTTTCAGCTGGTAGAACAGGTCATTCATAGCTTCATTTCTTTTTAAAATTACTTCTTAACACAGGGTAGATTCCCTCCCCTTATGGTGAGCAAACACCATCTGTAATTTGGATTATTTTACAACATCCCTCCTTCCCTGTAGTATCTGTTCCCATCAGGCTGTCTTGTTTATCCTCACTATAAAGCACTTCTAATGGTGTAATTGTTTAATGATGCAGCCAGTTCTCCAGTTTATACTCTCATGAAAACTGTAGAGTGAAAGAGTTCACATTCTGGTTCCACACTCCCACAGTTTGTGGTGCTTAATTGAGGAGCCAGGGAATGTCTTGCAACTAAATGTATTTCTCATCACCACACAGTTCCTGAGACTTTCTCAGTATGGAATGGTCAAAAGTTGTAAATGGTTTGTGAATTAACCTCCTTGTTAATTTCATATTTAGCAAAATAACTGGAAATTCAGCCCATGGCATTGATAAAAGCTGGGTGGTTCATTCAGTCTATCATCTGGCAAAACTCAGAAATCAGTAGAGCTTTAATAGTGCAGGTGTTCCTAATAAAACAGAAAATGCCTTTCCTATTAATAATGCAGCACTCTGTTCTCTTTTCTCTGGATCTTTTTGCTGATTCTATAAAAGCAGCATGTGTACTGTATAGTGTTTTTCACACAAATCCCAAATACCTCTGGAGAGAGCAATATGTCAGCCAATGACAGAGGAAAGACTTGAAATTTGAAATTCAGGATATCAAGAAAGGCTTTTATTACTCTAAATTTTCCTTTTTCTGTTATCTGCCTAGCATCTCTTCTTCCATCCCTGAGAGTTAAGATGCGGCAAGTGTCTCATGTACGTTTTGCATAAATTCTTGGTTATTAGAAGAGCCAATTTCCTTTAAGTACTCCTAGAGCTAAATCCTGCTGAGGTCAAATGGGATATTTATGTTACACCAATGAAAAGACTGACAAAATAAAGTTGGCACCATGAGTGCTCCTCCAACAAGCAATTTGGAACACATATGGCTGCATTCTGGTGTTATTACCTAAAACTGGGCTATTGATACCAGTTAAACCGACCATGTACCCCAGTAGTCACCATCCAAAATTCTTTTAATAACCCATCTGGCCATGAATACTTGTTCTGCTTGTTTGCCTATCTGAGTCTTTCTTTTGCTACTGCCGTGTTTTTCCAGCAACTTTACCTATAGACACAGAATCCTGGTTTCACTGCTGAAAAACTCCATTCTATCTTAGGCCTTACTACAGAATGTCCTGCCACCTCCTAACTCTACCTGAACAATGATTCTCTACACATTCCATTGCAGTTGTACTTTTCTGATCAGCAGTGTTGTTCTTCCATATTCCATGTTCTATTTATATGGTGTGATATTAACCTATTGTGTCCTCATTTGAGTAAGAAATAGCCTGATAAACAGGATCAGCATGATTCTAAGTGTGGCTGACGGGATTTACTGAAGATGGAAGACCATCCCTAGAGTGGTTTCTTGTCTGAATGGTGTAAAGGGGTGATGAAGAAGGAAGGCTTGCTTCTCTTTCTTCAGAGGAGCTCCAGCCTTCCCCTCCACCTTGGAAATTGTCACCTGCATTCCAGAGCAGACTCTTTAGACTCCAGCACAAACCCTTCAACTTCATGATGTACATTCTCTTAGCACACTACAGTGAGTCCCCGACTTTTGACTGCATCCTTACAGTCTCCTTAAGGTGTGTAGGCAGATCTTTTGCACTCTTCCATACCTGACTCTGTGAGTGGCCATTGTAATCCAATCTTACAGATTTTTTTTGTTTTGATGGAACTGCGGATTGAACTCAGGCCCTTGTTCTTGCCAGGGAAGTGCTTATTCCACTGATCCATCTCCCAGCCCCCTCCAATCTTATAGATTCTTATATACATGTATATCTTACACTGAATCTGTTTCTCTAATAAACACTGACTGATACATCTTTCCACAGCCAAGTAAACTACTGTATTCCAAAACTTAAGGGCTTAAAACATCACTTTATTTTGCTAATATTTTGTGAGATCATCAAAAAAGTGATGTACACATATCACTTTAGTACACTTTAAATCATGTCTAGATTATTATATCTCATACAATGTAAATGCTATATGAATAATTATTGTTCTATGTTATTTAGGGAATAGTGTCAAGAGGAAAAGGAGTTCAAAAAGTCCTTTTTCTGTGATCCATGTGGTATCAGTTGGGACAGCTAAGGCTGGAGAATCCACTTTTAAGGCTGCATCTTTACTCATGTGACTGGCACCTTAGTACTTTTTGGCCTTACTTTCTGAATTTCATTTCACCCTTATGAACAGTCCCTGAGGCTTGCTTGGCTTCATCATCATCATGGTACATTTCAGGACACACAATTTTTCTAGACCATAGGTGACTTACCCACAGTGATTCTTAAAAGACACTAAAGCACAGCTTATGAGACTTTCTATAGCTCATCCCAGAACGTCACCTATGTCACACTCTATTGGCCAACAAGTTACTAAAGACCACTCTGATTCCAGGGGAAGGAAACCATACTCCATCAGTCAATGGGAGCCATAGCAAAGAAGTAATGGGCATGTATAATCTACCATGTCTCATTTCAGAGATCAGAAATGGACTAGTTTTTTTCCCAGCTTCTATTTTTTCTTACTTTCAACTAATTCCTCCATTTCCTTTCCTTTGGGATTTGGTCCTTTTCTTTCTTCCTGAACAGTCCTTCCTATTGTACGCTAGTCTCAATTGTCCAATCCAAGCAACATGTGAACATATTTACCAACCTTTCTTTCACTTCCAGGAACATCTCTTATCTCTTTATTCTTCTTCCATCCTTGGCCATATTTTGTTGTGGTAGCAGGTTCAACATCATCCATCTAACCCATTCCAGATTGATTTCCAAGAAGTAGGATGAAGAGAATCTTGTATGCTCTAGACTTGGGGGTACAAATTAGTCATCTGTGTTCTTTTAAAGAAAAACCTATTGGAATACATCCTTGCATCATTTTATGTATAATTTTTGGCCATGTTCATTTTTTATGATTGGTTTTAAGCTAGAGTGACAGAGTGACAGATGGTACAGCCTATATGCTTCATATTACACTGTAGCTTCTATATCCTTGGCCTGCACATGTGTAGATTCAACCAACAACAGATCAAAATTAGTCACAAAAATTTCATATATATTGAACATGTACAGATCTCTTTCTCTTGTTGCTATTGCCTAAATAATTTATCAACTAGTTACATGTAAGTCATCGGAAGATTATTTAAACATGAGAGAGCACTGTGTGATTATGGATTTGGGTACCTCATCTGAGGTATACTGGATTCAATCCTTTTATGTACCAAGAAACCACTGTATTAATTAGTTTTCACAGTAGAAAGAAAATGTTTCGTGATTTCTTCTCCAGAACCAGTAATTGTGAAACGGTGTTTCTTGGCTCAGCATTAGTGTGCTGTAACATATTAGAAAAGAAATTCTGGAGCCTTAACTTAAACTACTCTGAATCAGTTTACAAGCCCTCTCAGTGATTCCACAGTGCAAACATGTCTAAGATTCACTGCTATTTAGCTGTAAGAATCAAGGACAGTGCCAGACATAACAACAGTTGGATGAGGTCTCTATATCTTACCTATTTGCACTGAGGGGTAAAGCTGAGACCCTTTGTCCACAGGGAGACTCTGCAGCAGTAACAAAAAGGAAAACAGCATCATTCCAGGATGAAAAGGAGCAAGAGAGAATGAAACACAGGGTATTTCCTCTCTTCACAGTCACTTCACACATATACAGTGGGCAAGGCCTTAGCAACTGAGTGGAGGTCCGCAGTTTTGTAGTCTAAAGCCTTGTCTTTTTCAGCTGGAGGAATATTGTAACTTAAAGCATGAACTGTAGAAGAAACATTATGATTTGTTAATTTTATATGATGATCCAATCACTATGTAATGTATTTCATATTTTATATACAGTTATTTATCATATCCCTGAGGGATTACTACAAGGATGCCCCTCTTCAGATGGTACAATCTATGTACATGCAAACCTGACATACAATACTATGGCATTCGCTTATAACCTACACACATCACTCTTGCATACTTTAAATCATGTCTACATTATTATATCACTTAAAACGTAAATGTTGTACAAATAATTATTCTTTTTATTTTATTGAACTACAAATATCAATCAGACAGTTTCAAGACACCTTAACAATGCAGATTCAATAAATTCATACATTTCAAACTGTTTTCATAATGTTTTGTTATTGTACAAGATGCATACATGACATTATATTTACAGATATTATTATAGCAGGTGTCTCTTATCAGTGAATTAAGAGTGTAGCTGTATACTTATCTTACTTTTTATACCTGAATTACATCAAAAATTCAATAATTATTTTCCTAGTGGATGACCATAGTACTAGAAGCCGACATAATATCCTGTCCAACCACCATTAGTGCAGATCTTGCCTCTGATAGAACTATGTAGAAGCACAGCGTTATCTATCCCAACTGCACTGTCTATACACACACATCATGATTTTTTGTTCAATACCGCCTCCTTTGTCTACATCTGTCAAAGGTGGGTACTACATTGTCATTCAACTAACTTAGGTGCTTGAACTGAACAACACAATCCAACACAGTCCAACATTCCACAACAATAGTGAGTTATTCAAAGAAGTTGTCGACCATAGCCATTTACAGCTCAGCTTAATATTATGGCCCCATGATGTATACTTCATTTTTATACTTTTCTGATGGATGGTTAAGACCTAGACAGATTAAGCCTTATATACCAACACATGAACTTTATATTTCCTATATGGTCAGTGAAGTCCTCTCAGGGTTTATCTTGTAGTCCTGTACATTATTCTGTAGTTCCTTTGTCTGGGTCAACCATGTGGATGAGTCACGGCCAATGCTTGCCCAGTTTGCTCTCTGTGAGAGCTTGAGAGAAAATTTTCTCTTCATGTGACTCTCCCCAGGCAAACTATAGAACTTCAGTCTCTTTCCTCTGTGGCTCCATAATCTCCTTGTTCAGAAAACTTGGAGCTCACCTGAGTTGTATGATGTTGCAGTACAGTTCCACTATGTCCTGAGTCTTCGCTGACATTGAAAGGCTAGGTCCAAAATGTTGGCTGACCTTGTGGCTCTTCTATTTCTCCAAGTCTGACTTGAGAACTTAGGTTGTTAACAAACCAGAAGAAAAGCTGATTAGTATCCTGCAGTATATGCCATTCACTTTGCCTTAACTGACTCAGCTGATTTTACTTGTTGTAGGTATCCTTTAGTATTTCTGCTTTTCAGTTGTTATACTAGGGAGACTATATGATATTTACACATGTGTGTCTGGTATATTTCACTTATGAGTATATGTTCGAGTGACATCCGCTTCAGTATAAATGCTTCAAACTTATCATTCTTAATAGCTGAGTAATACTCCATTATATAGAAATACCACATCTTTTTTCAACCATTCCTCATGTGATGGACATCTTGGTTGTTTCCAAGATCTTGCTATCACAAATTGTGCTGCTATAAACATAAGTACACATATATCTCTATGATATAATGGATCCAGATCATTTGGGAAAATTTCCAGTAGGGGTATAGCCGGGTGGAATGGGATTTCTAGTCCTACTCTTTTGAGGAGTCTTCACACTGACCACCACAATGGTTGTACCAGTCTACATTGCCAGCAGCAGTGGAGAAGTGTTCCCTTTTCCCCACAATCTCTCCAACATTTGTTGTTGGTTGATTTCCTTATGATAGCAATTCTTTCTGGAGTGAGATGGTATCTCAGTGTTGTTTTTATTTGCATTTCACAAATGGCTAGCGATGTGGAGCATTTTTTCATATATTTATTTGCTTCTTTAATTTCATCCTCTGAGAAGTGTGTATTCATCTCAGATTCCCATGTCTGAATTGGGTCTTTAAATCTGAGGGCCCTGTTATATCTTAGTTCTTTATATATTCTAGGCAGTAGTCCTCTGTCTGATTGCTTATTAGTTAGGATTTTTTCAGAATTTGTGGCTTGTATTTTCACACTGTTGACACTCGCTTTTGACATGCAGAAGCTCCATAAGAAGAGTTGATCCCAGTTGTTGATTCTTTCAAGAGCTTCCCGTGCGAATATATGTTTGTTCATGAACTGTTTACCTACCCGTATGTCTTCAAGAGTTCCTCCTACTTTCTCTTCCAGGAGATTGAATGTTTCTGTTTTAATGTTTAGATCTTTAATCAATTTTGACTTTAATTTAGTGCATGGTGATAGAGCTGGGTCAAGTTTTAGTTTTCGGCATGTAGAAAGCCATGTTTCCCAGCACCATTTGTTAAAGAGGCTATCTTTCTTCCAGTGAGCTTGTGTAGCTCCTTTGTCGAAGATAAGATGGCTGAGTGTTTTCATAGATGCCTCTGCATCTTCTAATCTATTCCACTGATTGTCAGGTCTATTTTCTTGCGAATACCATGTTGATATTATCACAGTGGCTTTGTAGTATAAATTCAAATCAGGAATTGTGATGCCGCCTGCCTTGTCTTTATTGGCCAAGATTGCCTTTGCTATTCTAGGTCGTTTGTGGTTCCAAATAAATTTTAGGACTGATTTCTCTATATCTGCGAGGTATCTTGGTGGCAGTTTGGTAGGGATTGCATTAAATCTGTACAGCAATTTTGGGAGTATGGCCATCTTCACGATGTTGGATCTTCCTATCCAGGAGCATGGAATATCTTTTCATTTTCTGAAATCCTCTATAATCTCTTTTCTTAGGGTGTTGTAGTTTTCCATGAAAAAATCTTTGACTTCCTGGGTAAGTGAATCTCAAGGTATTTCATTTTCAGTGGTGCTATGTAAAAGGTGTTGTTTCTATTGGTTCCCTTTCAGTGTTCTTGTTATCTGTGTAGAGGAATGCTATTGACTTTTGAGTACTGATTTTGTATTCTGCTATGCTACTGATTTTCCATATCAGTTCTAGGATTTTTTTGGTGGAAGTTTTGGGGTCTTCCAAGTAAAGTATAATGTGGTTTCCAAATAGTGATAATTTAACTTCTTCTTCACCTATTCTTATTCCCTTTGTTTCTTCCTCTTTTCTAATGGCTGTTGCTAAGGATTCCAAGACTATATTGAGTATGAGGGGCGATAGAGGACATCCATGTCTGATACCTGATTTAAGAGTAAAAGATTTCAGTTTTTCCCCATTTAGGATTACATGAGCTTTTGGGTTGTCATAGATGGCTTTTATCAAGTTAAGATAGAGTCCATTTATTCCAATTTTCTGTAGGACCTTGAACATGAATGAGTGTTGGACTTTGTCAAAGGCTTTCTCTGCATCAATTGAGATGATCATGTGGTTTTTAGATTTCAGTCTATTAATAAAGTGTATTACATTTATAGATTTTCGAATAGTGAACCATCCTTGCATCCCTGAGATGAATCCTACCTGGTCATAATGTATGATTTTCTTGATGATTTGCTTTATTCTATTTGCCAGAATTTTGTTGAGTATTTCTGCATCTATGTTCATGAGGGAGATTCGCCTGTAGTAAGCCTTTTTGCTTATGTCTTTCCCTGGTGTTGGAATCAGTATTATACTTGCCTCCAGAAACGATTTTGGGAGGACTTTCTCCTTTTCAACTTCAAGGAAGAGTTTGTGGAGTGTGGGGATTATATCTTCTATAAATTTCTTGTGGAATTCAGCTGTGAGTCCATCAGGACCTGGACTTTTCTTTGTCTGTGGTGATTTCACCCTTTTCATTCCTTATCACTTGTACTTGCATTTTCTTTTGCCTCTTTTTGATGAGGTTGGCAAGAGGCTTATCAATTTTATTTAGTTTTTCAAAGAAACAACTTTCTGGTTTTGTGGATTCTTTGAACTGTTTTTTTCATCTCAACTGAAATAATTTCTGCTCTAATCTTTATGATTTCTTCTCGTCTTTGTGCTCTTGGTTTTGTTTGCTCTTCTTTTTCTAGTTGTCGGAGGTGCAACATTAATGTGTTAATTTCTGCTCTTTCTGTTGTTCTAATGTGTGAGTTCATAGCTATTATTTTCCCTCTAAGAACTGCTTTCTTCGCATCCCATAAATTCTGGTAAGTTGTACTTCAATTTTCATTGAATTTTAGATATTGTTGAATTTCTTGTTGACTTTTTTCTGCAACCCATTGATTGCTGAATACGGTGTTGTTTAGTTTCCATGACTTTAGTGGGCTTTTCTGGTTTCTTTTGTCATTTATTTTCAATTTCATTGCATTGTGGTCAGATAGTATGCATGGGATAATTTCTATTTTCTTGCATATACTTAGGCATGACCTCTGGAATAATATGTGGTCTATTTTGGAAAAAGACCCATGTGCAGCTGAAAAAAATGTGTATTCAGTTGTGGTTGCGTGGAACACTCTGTGTATGTCCACCAGGTCCATTTGTTACAAGCTCTGGTTCAGTTCTGCTACTTCCTTGTTAAGTTTTTGTCTGGTTGACCTATCTTTTTGAGATAAGGGTGTGTTAAGGTCACCTGTTAAGATTGTGTTCTTAGACATAAAGTTTTTCATGTCCCTTAAGATTTGTCTTACATAGTTGGGTGCTCCTGTGTTTGGTGCATAGATAATTATGAGTGCTACTTCTTGTTCTTGAATTTTTACCCTGACCAATATATAGTGGCCTTCTTTGTGTCGTTTGATCATTCTTGGTTTGAAGTTGAGACTGTCTGAGAACAGAATTGCTACTCCTGCTTTTTTCTGAGGTGCTGGGTCATGTAGTATTGTTTTCCATCCTTTGACTTTAAATTTATGAATGTACTTTTGAGTTAAGTGTGTTTCTTGTATAGAGCCTATTGTTGGATTTTGTTTCCTAATCCACTGTGCCAGTCTATTTCTCTTAATCGGCGAATTGAGTCCGTTTACATTTATGGTTATATTTGAAATGTGCTGACTTTTGTTTGTCATGATACTTACCTCGTATTGTTTACTCCTTTGTTACCTGTGTTTAATTGACTGTACTATTTGGTGGCTTCCTTCCATTCTCATTCATGGACTTCTGGTCATTGTGGTCTCTCTCTAGAACATCATTTAGCAGCCTCTGAAGGGATGGCTTTCTCACCATGAAATTCTTTAGTTGTTCTTTGTCGTGGAAGTATTTCACTTCTCCATCAAACTTGAAAGGGAGTTTTGCAGGGTATAATAGTCTGGGCTGGATTTTTTTTCGTGTAGGACTTGGAGAACTCTGCTCCATGCTCTCCTTGCCTTCATTGTTTGTGTAGAGAAGTCGGCTGTAATTCTGATGGGTTTTCCCTTGGATATGAGCTCCTTCTGATCTCAAGCAGCTTTCAGTATCTTATTTTGGTGTTATATTTCTGGGATCTTAACTGTTATAAGTCTTGGTGTGTTTCTACTTGGGTTGAGGTTATTTCTTGTTCTGTATGCTTTGGTGACCTGGATGATGGATTGTTTCCTCATTTTTGGGAGGTTTTCTGCAATTATTTCTCCCCAAATTCTTTTTATGTCATTTGTATTGACTCCTTCATTCTCGTTGATACCAATTATTCTCATATTCTTCATCCTGGCATCATCTTGCAGGTGATGGATTAGTTTTTCCTACATTCTCGTTGTTTTTAAGATACCCTTTCTCACCTTTTCACTAGTAGCTCCGGCATCTTCAAGATCTGAAACTCTGTCTTCGCTTTCACTCAGATGGTGTTGTAGACTCGTGATTGCTATTTTTAGTTCTTTTATATCTCTTTGACTGTGTTTCATGTGTTCTATTTCTTTTCTGTATTGCTCATTCAAGGAATCCATCATATTTCTAATCTTCTCAAATTTTTTATCCGTGTCTTCTTTAGATGCAGTTATTAATCCTTTTTCTGGTGTGTTTCTTCCATGTTGGATTTCCTCTGTATATTTCTGGACTTGTTTCGATATTTCAGATCTTATGACTTCAAAAAGTTCTTCTTTCATTTCAGAACTTATTTCTGCTTTGAGTTCCTCATGTTCCTTTTGCTGTTGTTTCTTTGCTTCAGATGTTGTTAATTCATGTATATCAGCTGGAATAGTGCTCTCTGCACTTGTTCTGGGTGAGCATCGTTTTTCTGCCCAATGTTTCTGGAATTCATTCTTTATTTCAGATACTATGTATTCAAATATTTCTTTTGTAATTTGGAGAATTACTTCTCGTTTTATTTCCTCTATAGCTTTCTGCTGTTGTTCCTTTGCTGCTGTATCTGTTACTTCATTCGTTGCAACTGAGCTAGTGTCCTCTGCCCTTCCTGATGGACTCGAGGTCTGGGATTGCATTTTTCCCCTTCTCTTTGTCATTTTGTATAGCACTGACCTTTGACCTTTGGTGTAGAGCTTTGGTGCAGCTATAACTTTAGCTTGTTATGAGATTTGGGTGCCAGTTTTTTAAGTTTGAGATTTTCCAGGTATGCCTATCCTGAGTCTAGCTGTGGTGTTCAGTTCCTTTTTTGCTGCAGCTCCTTTGCTTCCCCTCTGTTGGTTCCCGGGGTCAGCCCTCCTATATCAGGCAGGTCATTCCTCAGTGGGCGGGCCTGGGCTTTGGTGGGTCTGCTGGGCCCACAAAAGGATAGTGGATGATCTTATTCACTGAGTAGGTTGTACTGGGTCAGCCAGCCTCTTCTGGGTCCAGGTCTACAGGCTGTAACCCGAGAAGGCTGGGAAAGGTCCCTGTGGTGCAATGGGCCTGGAGCCCTCACCCACAGGCCAAGTTGTGCTGGGTTTCTGTCTGTAGCGTGGGACCGAGGATTGCTGAGAAATGTCCCTCCAGCGTGGCAGGCTTGGAGTTCTCACTCCTGGCCGACCTGCACTGGGTCTGAGGCTGTGGCGTTGGAACGGTATTCACCTGGAAATGTTTCTCTGGCACGGTGTGCCTGCAGCTCTCACCAGGCCATGGGGGCTGGGGTGGGGGGCAGGGAATTCCTGGGAAATGTCTCTCAGGCACGCTGGGCCTGGAGTTCTACACTCACTGAACTTTGTTGCCCAGAGAATCGGGGAAATTCCCACTCGCTCAGCGGGCTTTAAGGCAGGGGATCCGGGGAGTTGTTTGTGAGTGGGTCCTGAGGTTTCAGGCCAGTCACTGACTTGAAGGGCTTGGGAGCAGGGATCAGGTAGTGCGATTGGAAGAAGCCAATAGCTCTCTGTCAGACTCACCATACTCTCACTGGTCTGGCAAGCCTGGTGAGTCGTGCAAATTCCCACTCACTGGGAGAGCTTGGGGCGTGATCCAGGAGGCCGCTGGAGTAAGCTGCTGGCTCAGGCAGTGGGTCTTGCTGTCTTGGGAGGTCTCTGGGGCTGGGCGGGCATGGGCAGGATGGAGGAGGATGGTGTAGTCGGCAGTGCTGTCTCGGGAGTTCCCTGGGGCTGGGCAGGTGCGGGCGGG
>PVKA01042901.1:0-17107 GCA_004027165.1 Ctenomys sociabilis | reverse complement strand
TATGGTCATCCACTAGGTAAATAATTATTGAATTTTTGATATAATTCAGCTATAAAAAAAAGATAAGTAAGCAACTACACTCTTAATTCACTGATAAGAGATATCTGCTAAAATAATATCTGTAAATATAATATCATGTATGCACCTTGTACAATACCAAAACGTTATGAAAACAGTTTGCAATGTATTAATTCATCGAATCTGTATGGTTAAGGTGTCTTGAAACTGTCTGATTGACATTTGTATTTTAATTAAATAAAAATAAATGAAAAAAAATTCCAAATTCAAGTATCAAAAAAAAAAAAAAAAAAAAAAAAAAAAAAAAAAAAAAAAAAAAACAAATCAAAATCTCTCTCGGAGAAACAATAGCACTGGTAGTTTTCAAATGTGAAAAGAACTTTTAATGATTTCTCCTTTCAATCAATGAAATTAACAGTGATGTTTTGTAGGCACTTAAGTTGACATACATTGATTTCTACTTAGTATTTCTCTAATTTCTTTCTTTTGGGAGCCAAAACCTAAATCAGCATTAGTACATTTTTAAGAGTTTCATGTTTTTTTTTTTTTTCTTTTTAATTTGGCACAGGGTCTCGCTACACAGCTCAGACTTAGAGTGATCCTCCCGTCTTAACCTCCTCAGTGCTGGGATCATAGCCATGTGCCACTATGCCAAGTTTCAGTGGCCAGCACGGTGTGGTGTGGAGCCAGCATGGCATGCAACACCTGGGATGGAACTTAGAGACTTGCAATTTCCAGGCAGGTGCTTATACCACTGAGCTATCTCCCCGGTGTTCCATAAATCTTTAAATAGATCATATGCACTTACACTGATCACTGGGGAAAAATCATTTTCACTGCCCTTTTGGGTTAGTAGTTTTACATAACTGACTTACAAAACCAGCTACATTCTTGTCTTCTTGCTTTAAATAAAAAGTGCACTCACAACCTTACAGAATCGATGTGACTGGACTCACAGGCACAGAATTTTTTTTTCTGTTAAATCATTCAGATACATCACAGAGAAAGGTGCAACCATCACTGGGCTTTTTAAGGCTTTGAACATAGCTTAATAGATGTCACATCTGAGCACCAGGGCTATGTAGAGCTTGGCTTGGGGTCTGCTATATAGAGAATATTAAAACTCCCTTTCAGTCATAGCATTTTGTGAAAAAGAAACAAAAAATAAATAAATACAACCAAGAAGGTTATCTCTGCTTCACTATAATTAGTTCTGGTTCCTCCAGCTAATGGCCTGACTGCTTGGCCCCGTCCAGTGGGTCTCTGGCTATTTTCACAGCTTAAGGCTCTCTTTGTTTATAGCTATGTTTCCTCTGCAGGTGATAATTGCCTCATTATCTGTTTGTCTGGTTTTTTTTTTGCTACTTACTCCTTAAGATTACTAAGCTTTTCCTGGGTTTTCCTCCACTTCTTTCTTTCTTGAGTAGTTCACATTCCTTACGGACTTAATTGTAGGCACCAGAGCTAAGGGAGTCTAGATTTTCATTCATTATCAGAATAATCAACTAACACATATCACATCTTCAGGGTTTTTAAATGATGGACTTGCCCGGCCTTTACCTTTACCTACCTTTACCTTCCTTCTCACAGGCACAGTACAGCCTCCTAAGAATAGAGCCGTGAATAATCAAGTAGGGTCACTGTGGCAGTGTTCCTTCTCTGGGAGAAAAATGCACGGGGAAATTGACATACAAAGAATAATAATTTCTTTTGTCTCGTGGTTTTCAAAGTCTCAGTCCTTTCACACATGGCCCTATCATTTTGGGCCTGTAGAAGTCAGAAGGATGTGATAGGGAATGGAGGGCCATACAGTGCTGTGCACCTCATGGTAACGAGGAGTGAAAGAAAGAGAGAAGGGTCCGGGTCCTGATACCCAATTCAAGGGCAAATCACTGTGAGCTAACTTCCTCTTGCTAGGCCCCATCTCCTCAAGGTTCTCCTACCTCTCAATAGCTGCACAGGATGAGAGCAAACAATGAACCTTTGAGCCTTTGAGGGACACGTCAGGTCCAAAGCACAACAGTCACCTAATTTAGTCTAATGTGAGTGATCCATCAATTTGGTATTAGGCAATTAGTCACACAAGTAAATGATCACAGATTATGCTAATTGCTATGAAGGGAAGAACATCTAGGGAGCGTGAACATGAGTAGATGCAGGAATCCCCCATGAAGGTGGTGATGCTGAGCCTGACGACAGAGGCTTAAGTGGGAATTAGGTGAGGAGAATGGCAAGCCTATTCCAAACAGGAGAAACACATTCAGAAGGTCAGTGAGGTTTCAGTATAAGATTTTTGTATTTTACACAAACAAACCTATTTGTTAACTCAATTTAAGACATATTTTTTTCACTGATGCACATACAGGAAGCTGTTGGAGGTCTCCCAGTTTTGTATATTGAGTAAACTTTTAAATAAGTAAATAAACTTACCTATTGAAATACAGCTGTGAAAGAAGGGAATACTGGTGACACATCTTAGCCTTAGACTCATCTCTGAATGTTCTTTTCCTGATAAAACAATACTAGTTTTCTGACCAAGCTGCCGTAAATTAGACCAAGCAAGTGACTTGCTTTCTTGTCTTTTGCTATTGCTTACCCCTTACTGGGAACTCTGTTGCTCTGCCACTGTGCATTCACTCCGCTCTTGAGTTCAGATCTCGAGCCTGGTTAATCATCGAAATAACCTTAGCCATTGCAAGTTGTAGGACCCTTTAACTAATTCTAGAACTACTGGGTTGGAATATCCCTGGGTAAGACTGAAATAACTATACTGAAAATATTTAAAAGCTTCTTGGATGACTGTGGAAATCTTATTCTACAGTCCTTGAGCAACTTCCTTATCCTTACTGTGACTCAGTTTCCCCAAACATAAAAAGAACCATCACACTACTTATCTTAGGAGATTGTTACTAGTATAAAAAGAGGCAGGCAATCTTGACTTCACATAACACACTTAGACAGGAAATACAAGCACTGAAGAAAAGGGTAGCAGTAGGCACTTTAGAAACTCACAATGCTAAGCTGATTTTCCCCGAGTCACCTTGTTCTGACTTGTGAGGTCACTTTGTGAGCTCCATAGCAGTGCAGAGTTGAACACAGTATTGTGAATATCATCAACAACTTTAAATTCTGCCTCTATGCCTCTTTTTGCAGTACTGACTCCACCATGATGGACTAGCATGGAGTCACTAGATGACATTTTCCCTGGGTCAGGGGAAGGTCTGTAGTTCAGTGTGGACAATCTGAATATTTATTTTCATAGCTACAGCAACTGGTACACAGCTTATAAGACAACCCCAAATTATATATGAGTCCATTTTCAGTCACTGATATGGGCATCTGGAAAAATATTCTCTTTTTTTTTAACAACTGCTATGAATAATGGTGATGAAAGTTTGGAATTTCCCACTGAAATATTCACTGTCTAATAGGAAACTGCTGGACATGATAGTGTACAGAGGAAAGTGATACCAAGAGAAGAAGCAGAGATTGAAAGGGTTGTGATGGAGACATTGTTGGAAAAGAGAATATATATATATATATATATATATATATATATATATATATATACGCATATATGCATATACATGTAATCCCTCTGTTCTGTTAGCCTACTGGAAGATAGATTTCTATCACTCAAATCCCAAAGCCCTTTCAGTGTATTTTGATATTTTCTCTCAAGTTAGTGATTAACACATCTTATTGAAGGATTCTATGAAGCTGTTTTTGAAGGAGGCTCTGAGACTCCCACCCTCTCTAACAAGGAGACAGGACAGCAGAAGCCTAAATGGGAAGCAGAGGTAGAGTGGCTCCTGCTTTCCATTATAATATCAAAAAACAGGCCCACATTTCTAAAATAAGAGAATTAGAGAAATTCATCATAAAAGGTTTAAAAATTGATTTGCTACCTGAACTGCTCAGAAATTTTGCTGCTGCCCAGATGTGATCCCAGATTTGTGTGGGCCAGCTCCTTCCAGAAAGTAAATTGCCTTAATAAAAATGTTGTTCCTACAACGTCAGTGAGAGCTATTGTCTTATATTAAAGCTTTACAATATTGAGTTCTAGTGTGATGAGAGCACTACTCAAAGCCGTACTGACTGCAAACTGGAACAGTGTTACACAACAGTAAAAGTTAATAAAAAAATCAGTCTTGTAGATTCAATAACAACAAAAATCCTGAGAAGGTGAGAAGTAATTAAGTTATGCTAGTTTTGTTTAAGATTCAGGCAATGTTTTAATGTTGAAATTAATGTCCCCTATCAATAGTATTAGCCATTAGGTTTACTAATGAACATGTTTCATGTCAAACTAGTAAAAATTCCAAAGTAGAGAGATGGGGGTAGAAAGGTTAAGAGTAAGGAAGAGTGTAGGAAAACATCTGCTTTCGTTGTTCAGTGTATCATTATGTTCAGCCGTATAAAAGCTGTCTTTATCTGGTATTAATACGAAGACAAGGTATGAATCCAATATGTCCCCAGCTTGATTGCTCAAAGAAAAAAAGCTGAAAGAATAGTTGTCAGGGAACAAGAAGACCAACATTTTAGATCTGGAAGAAAGCTTGAATGAGCCCTGCCATAGCTCACCCTGCTTTGGGTTGGAGGACCTTCCTGCGTGGGCTGAGGGTCCTGGCACAAGCAATGCAGCTGCCTAGGGAGAGGTCTCTGGTGCTATGCACCGACTCGGTCCTGCTCTTAAATATACATCCTTTAGGCATAGGATTCAGCGCAGGCAAAGCTATTCCACTAGATATCCTGAGAATGCCTAATTTAAGATTCCACCAGTGTGGAGAATCTGCGCCAGTGATGTAGTTGTGGAACTGGGGAATGAACACCAGTGAGACCTGTCTGAGCTATGCCCACGGGTCTCCTGCCACTTTAGCCCTTTTGGAGCTCAAGAAGCAGGACACCAAAGTGTGGTGCCTTGGCACACGGAGTTGCAGAAATAGTCTTGGAGCTAAGACTAAGTGTGTAGCCCTTCTCCCTCTAGCCTAGTGGTGGTGAACTGAAGGCACACAGGGCACAGCAGGCTATCTGTTACTACTCAAAGGCTTCCTTTTCTGGCTGAGGAAAGGATACACAACTGTCTTCCAAAGAAGACACAACTGTCCTAAACTCCATCCTTAAGTTTATCTCTCTGAATAACAAGGAATGATTTAATCACCAGAGCTTCCCTTTTGTTCACAGTGAACTTCCGCCCTTCACCTGTCCTTAACTTCTCACTACCTCCTCTCCTCTTTCCTCTGAAGAAAAATATTTAAGTTTCGCCCATCTGGCCTCTGCTTTTGAGTTTTATATTTTGTACGCATATTAATAAATTTGCTTTGCTCTCCTCTTGTCATGATGTCCTCTGATTCAGTGAACTGGCCTTGACCTTTTGCAATGGGTGGGCAGGGAACAAACCTGTTCCACCTCCACAGTTCCCTCTGTAGCAGTAATGTTTTGAGTTTCCTAAAATTATTATCAAGTTAGTCAGGGCTGCCTCAGTGTCTTAGTATCTTGTTTTCTCCCATGCACCACCACCTGGCAAAAGGCCATGATATTCAGAAGTCAGCCTTTTGAAATTATATAGGTTTGTTTTGTAAACCTAACATTTTCATTTCTAAAAAATAGTTCATCATGGTACAAAAATGGGATTTCATGTCCCAGGTTTAATTAAATTCTGTGGGAGCAGAACAAAAAGAGGGCAGGAGTCTGAAGAGGGCTAATGGTCAAGGGGCAGAAATGCCAAGGCCAGGGATGATTTACTCATTTCCCCAGGACTCCTTGTTAATTCTTAGGACCACTGGGCAGCAGCTGGCTCCAAAGCTGAGGTAAATAACTGCGGCCTCAGAAGACAACATTTTTCCACACTGACGTCAACACTGTGGTCCCTGGCATCTGAGGAGACACTAGGGTCTGGTAACAAGGCTGCTCTGCAAACAAACTACCACCGTCTCTGAAAAGTTAGGATCCAGAACCTTCACAGGGGGGCAGGAGGTGAATACTTGCCTGCCACATCTTCTCAAGCCCTCTCTGGAGAACTGGCCTCCAGTTCTTCTCAGGACAACTTGGAGCATACAAATGCAGGTAGCTGCAGGTAGCTACATTCCCCTATAGAGCTACAGGGGGCCGACAATGGAGCAGGCTCCAGCGAAAGCAGCACAGCCATTTGAAGTCCACATAATGATTTCCATCATGGTATTACTCACAGCACACACGCAGAAACGCAACCACCCACGGGGCCCCCAAAGTCAGAACCGAATAAATGAATATTTAAGAATTCCAGATGCTAAAAATACACTTGAGATCTCCTGTTTCTCTTAATCAGAAATTGCTTCAGGGTAGAAGCTTCTTTCCCTTCTGAAACCCAGTATCAGCCAAGTGAACTTGGCGTCCTGGCAGAAATCAAGGATAACCTGACTCTTGCCAATTGTAAACAGAGACTATGAAATCTGACTGTAGGAGATGAAGGAGAGAAACACAGCCTACCTGTTGCTGTGAATTTAAAAAGGCTATGTTATTTAAATTGCACTGGGTAGCACTGCAGTAGAATTGGAATTTATTCAGATTTTTTCAAGTGCATACCTAACCATTTCCAGGCTCAGTGTGGTTCATGCAAAACAAGTGAGGAGAACAAAATTAAAACATACTAGTTTCGCCATGACAACCCATCTCCCATTTACATGCATCTTCATCAGTGTTGCTGTCAATTTTGGATTGGTAGTAACTGTTCTAAAAACAGTTATTTCTTCTAAAACCAGAGTGTTGCTTTTTGCACATGGAATTTCAGGTTGAACTTGTGCCTTTTTTCTTATCTTATTTATTTATTTATTTTTAGATTATCACCTTTACGACCTTATATCCAAAGGAAACCTAAAATCTCTATATAATTTTCTGCCAGTGGGTCAGTGAATGGATTTCTGATTTCTGTTGATTATTGAATTGCTTTGGGGATGGGTCTAAAATGCAACCACTGACCCTTTAATGTCAATCATAAAATTCTGAGTCCAGAATTCTGAGGCAGTTTCATTGTTTACAATATATTTCTGGCAGTGTGATAATAAGGAGCCTGACCACTTTATGGATTTGTCTCTCTCTGGAGCAAACTTTAAAGAAGGCTTAGGAAAGCCTACCCTGGTTTATTGAGTGTAGGAAAGCTGGCCGTTACTCTTGTTTTCTCTTATTACTAGATATTATTTGGCATTATAAATCTGAGCAGAGCTTTCAAATTGAGAAATTTTCTAAGTATGTCTTTTTAGCTAGTGTTGCAAAGGGTCACACAGAAACCAGTGAGAACATTTTATGCTAAAAAAATTAGTCCTACTTTTAAATGTATTTCATATCATAAGAAATATAAAATTATGTGGGCATAATTTATACAAATTAATGATTCACAATAAATTGGTTATAAAAGTAATTTGAAAGCTGCTCAGAGGAGCATGAAATATGTAAGTACTTATGTCTATTGTTTTTCATTTGCAAACAACTATTAATTGCCACTTTGCGCCTAGGATACATGGTAAGCACTTTATAATTCCACATTTATTATGTGATTTTTTTATTAGGAGTACATTTAAGCATTTCCCACAAGCACTGGGCTCAGGGCACAACCAGGGCATAGGGAAGATGGGCAGTCTCCTGCCTTTTCTCTTCTCTGAATAATAAATTAGAACCATTTTGATGTCAATCTGTGGCCTTAAGTTTTTGAAAAAATAATGAGGAAAATTCTCTCCCCATGAAGATTCGTTACTAATTTTGTACCCAGAAGCCACCCACGTAACGACGAAATGTCGCTTGAACCAAAGAAGATGACATTTGCATGAGATATGTTTTGTTCTTTGCCTGAGATGAAACCAAACAAATGTGAAACTTCCCAAGGAGATAGCTGTCGGGGCCACCCATGGCATCTGTACCCCTGCATCCTTCACTGTTTTCAAAAATCATAAATGCTTTAAACAATTATTTTGTACTGTGGGTCACATAGATAGGCTACAACATGAGTACAGATGTTTTGGAAAATGAAGACATTTCAGAAGGGTAACACTGAACAAACAAGAATAGTGAAGGTTATGACAGAATTGAAGTTTAGTAATGAATCTGCACAACTTTTTTTGGGGGGGTCTACAAGGTGTTCAGGGTTTCATTAGATTAGACTCATAGTGATCCACCTATTTACAGCCTCCCAGGAGCTAGGTTTTCAGGTGCATGGATTATATTATCATGCTCAGTCTCAATCCCATCTCAGTGAACCCTTGAGGATGGGCCAGCACAGCAGGCCCAGGGATTGAGCCCCCAGCCCCTACACATGCTTATAGGCACTTTAATCCACTGAGCTATTTAGCTGGCCCTTTATACAACTTCTATATTTCACTATAGTTGAATTATGCTATCAGTAAAGTACTGTATGATGAAGATTCACAAAAGTGTGCCACCATTACCAAAGATATTCATATACTCTGTTCTCCATGAAGTGAGATGGTGCATTCCCACCAGTGCTGATACAAATCATCTTTTTGATGGTTATGGCATTGGGGAACTGTTATCAGACTAAGAGAAAAGACATCTGTATTTGTCTTCCAAGATTAATAATTTGATTTTTTTCCCTAAATTTAGTTAAGAAAATCCTTCCTATTGCAGCCAAGAAAATCATGTGTAAAGGGCCTGGAAATCCAATGGTGAGAAGTCCTTTTTGTGCCATGACTGCAAATTTCATGGTCCAGTTGGTTGAAGATGGTGAATGGGACATAAAGTTCAATCTAAATCTACTATAACAAGTGCTCTGGCTGGGAAATACAGAGAACACACAGGAGGAACAACTTCAGCATTTGAGAAGCAAAAAGTGCTCTAGAAATACCTACTAAAGCCTAGGGTTGAGAAATACGAAGACACTCATATGTAGAGACTGAAAGTTTAGAATAGGTGGAGGCTTAGCAGGAAGTTAGCAAGGAGAATAAAGGGAGCCTGAAGTATGAGCTACAAGCCATACCACCAAGGGCCTCTGATAGCCAAATGACTTAGTATTGTCCCCTGAGCCTCTCAGAACAGGGGCATACAAAGCCTCAAGCAGAATAATCAAGCTTCCATGTGTGACAATTTAACCAGCAATGGCAGAGGGAAAGGAGGGTAGTGGGGGAAGCTGCTTCAGTGGCTGGCTCAACAATCATAGAAATGCATCCTTATGCCACAGACTAAGGGGACCTAAAGACAGGGTGGTTAGAAAGATTTGACGGGACTTATTTAGTAGAAGAGGAAAATGAAGGCATCTCTTCTGGCAACAGAGAGGAATTAAATCAATAATGAAATGAGATATTTTGGAAGCTGAACACACTTTGAATAAAAACGACAAATTTAGCTTTGTTCTCATTGAGTGTGAGGGGGTCAGCGGGGGAGCCATGGAAAGATGCACAGGAAGCCAATAACTAGAGGGACTGGTACACGACAGGGTTTCTGTGGATTAGATCAGAACCGGAAAAGATGGAGACAAAGAAGGCTGAAAGGTAGACTTCTGTGGCAGACCAATTTCTAAAGGATGAGAAAAGGAACCCATCAGCCTGAGAGCAAAGTATGCATATAGCCGAAGAGGAAGGGAACCGTGGCAGAGAACATTTCCATAGTTGGCAAGGAGGGGAACTATGCAAGAGGTCCCCAGGAGGTAAAGCCTCAGAGAGCTCAGCCAAGGAGTAGAAAGACTCACTTGGCTCATGGGTGGAAGACTGCTGGGCTGGAAGAGCTGGACCGATGATTGACGATTGATGAGAGCAGACTGTGGTATGTAATGGCAAGTGAAGCATCATCAAATGGAGAAGGTGATTATGCAAAAAGTTTTAAGACATCAAAGAGGAGGGAAAGGCTAGATTGGGCCAACAGGGAAATGTGGTTGAGAGAATTGGCTATTAGAGTTGTGCTTCATTTTCTAGACAGGGGAAAGCTAACTCAGGCTCTTCCTTCATTTAAAAATAACTTGTGACTTCTTTACAAGATGTATAACTTCAATTTGTCATGAACTGGATACTATCCAACTTTTCACCTAACCCTGTAGCTGCTGGATTTATTCTTGAAAGATCAATTTGTAAAAAAAAATCACAAAATGAGTTGTTCCAAGGGACACTGGTTGCACATTATTGACACTTCATTTGACTTCTGGGGCTGTCATCACAGTATGTCCTCAGAGTATCAGTTGAAAAACAGAAACCTATTTTTTCTGATGATGCATCTAGTAGCTAGAACTAAGCAGTCATTGGAATGGCTCTAGCCATTCTGGGAAACAAATAAGCACTTCAGAGTATACTGGCCCCTCTTGATTTGAAAAGAAAACTGTGGAGAAGAGGAAGTCAAGATCAGAGGAAAGGAAAAAACTATCACGTGGAAAAGATAGCTATCAGGGATTACATGTCAGTGCCAGTTTGACTTTCTGGCTAAGTAATTTTAAGCCTTGCCATTGCATCTCTGGAAAAGGTGGAGGCCAGTGCCAGTTCATGGTTTAACATTTGAAAGAGCTTTTTCCTTTTAATTAGGAAAGTCAGAGTTTGGAGTAGGTGATATTACCAATCAAATCAGCACTTGCTAACAGAATTTAACTTTTCTTCTGCTGCAAATAGAAAGACACAGTGAGGGAGGTCTTTATACTAATACTCAACATCCACACTAATGACCTGGCGGTTATTTTAATTGACTTTCAGCGAGCTGCTAACTACTCCACCGACACTCCAATAAAGAAACACAGAGAACTGTTTCAGGCAGTTTCTGCTATACTTCTGAATGGAAATTGGTGTATCCAAAGAAATCTTTCTGGGTGTGCTTTACTACAGCTATCACCGAGCATATGCAGGGTCTTGAGAAGTCCTAATTTGGATTGGTGGAAGCAGAAGGAAGGGTAACAACATGACACAGAGAACGGTGAGGCTGGTATTATTTTGGAGATGATGTAATTCATCATTGTATAAAAATTCTCAGACACGTGAACAAAAATATTATACAATTATAGTCTTCAAAGAAATATGTGTGGCAGCAAAAATTATAAAATAGTTTAACACACTTCAGTTGGTGATTGGATATATAAATTGCAGCACACTCACATAATGAAGTACCACCTAGAAGTGAATGAACCAGAACTGCTGCGCCTGCGGGACAAGAATCCACTGGGATGTAAGTCACCCACAGTAACAAATTAGGGACAAAGTTTTAACCAAAGGAAGATACTTTATTTGTAAAAAGGAAAGGAGAGAGAGGAAGGAGGACACAGAAAGCTACCCTGAAAAAAAAAAGAATCAGGGTATGGGGTTCCAGAAAGACAGAAGACGGATGGGCCCTTTGTTCTCAGCTGTGTATGGGAGGTTGTGTGTCACTCTGTTCCTCTCCACGTGGAACTTGCCATAACTGATGTGACTTCTGGGGATTTCTGCCTAATGTCATATCTTTCAATGGCCTATTTGCAGCTTCTTTTTGTCCTGTTTTTCTCATCCCTGATGTATCTTCTAAAACCTTGTGTTGGGGTGGATGGCTGGTTGGCAAGGGGGTGCCTTATTCGTGGTTAGCACAGAGTAAGGGGGCATGTGGTATACAGTGTTCTCTATAATGTCGATAGAGGGACCACCAGGCACCTTAGTGTGTGTCAGTGTACAGGTATAGTACACACTGCCTCACCGTTAGGTGCCCACCCATTGCTTCCCCTATATTTTATTCGAGATGGGGGTCGCCATGCTTTGCGGACCTGCCTTCTCTCTGTGTCCTACCTGTGAGCTCTTTATCTGGTGTCTTGGTGCAAGGCCCAAGGCCGTTTGGTACCTTTCTTTATCTGGGTGTTTTCTCTTTCTTTTCCTACCTCTGGCTTTGACTTGTTTCCCAGGGGAATCTCTTTAGTAAAGTTTGCTTTTTAAGTCCACTCAAGATCAGCTACAAGACATAAGGAGAACGTACTTTATGGTCTTATCCACAGAGCCCTGTCCTTACAGTCATGCATAATAATGTAACTCTCAAAAGCCACCAATGAATGAAAAAGCAAGCTGTAAAAGGACATAGGTACAGATGGATAGCTTGTATGGGTTTATGATATTAAAAATATATGCCTGTATTAACAATTATAGAGACATGCATAGAAATACAGAGAAATACATCAAATTTAGGATAGTAGTTATCTCAGCAAGATAAGGAAGAAGGTATGACAAAGAAAGAAGAAAGTAAACCAGGCTCTGGAGAGATTAATGAACTTGTTCAGAGAGATAAAACAGGCCAGAAATCAATAATTAGGCTCAATATGTCTCATTACAAATACCACCCTGCCAATGGACAGCTTCTGGTACTGCACTTGCTAATATCCCCAACTTTTTCAACCTTTGTGACATTTTACTGTTTTCATCTTTGATAACTTTAACCTTTTTTTATTATCAGAATTTTTCTTTTTAATGACCATATCATACCTGTGTATATTTATGGGGTACAGTATGATATTTCAACACATGGATACAATGTAAGCTAGAGAAATCAGAATGTCATTTCTACCTCTTTCAGGCATGGGTCCTCTGAGCTGCTCTTTCCTACATCTTCATAAAATATTCAATAGATTTTATAAACTATAGTCCTCTGTTGTGCTGCAGAACATTAGAAATTTATTCCTCTTGTTTAGCTGTATTTTGGTACCCATTGCCCTTTCTGTCCCCCATCTGCCCAACCTTTCCGGTCTTCAGGGCTTACTATTCTACACTCTTATCATCAGATCACTGTAGGCTTTTTAATCCTTTACTGTGAGAGCAAACCTGCAGTACCTCTCTGTCTTGGGTTGGCTTATTTTACATAATGCTCTCTGGCTCCCTTCACTTTGCCACACATGACAGTGTTTCACTGTCATAAATACAAGTTTCTGAAAAATTCAGAGCTGAGCATCAGCCTCATTGGTCCTCTTGAGCGTAGGTGAGCTCTGGGATGAATTAACCCATTCAGCCAAGATTTCCTGACCATCTACTGTGTGCCCCATGCCATCCTCTGTGGCAGAGCATGGGCTGAGCAGGTGTACCCTGCAGCCTGTAGTGCAAAATGAATTAAAATCATGAAAGACACTCTTTTGGGCCATCTCTATCTTTCCCCTCTACCTGAAGGGCCGAACAGAGTTAATGGGGTCCATTGTGAGATTTTCTAAAATTCAACCACCTCTTTTTGAGAAAGGGGGCTGCTTAATGAGGGTGGAAAGAAAGTCAAGAAGCAGGCAGGAACGGAGATAGATGTTCCAACCAATACTGTGTACATATGTCAGAAATATATCTGGAGAATGAATATATTCAAAGCATTATTAGATTTTAAAAATAATCTTTTGAAAGATGTGACTATCGCTGGCATCCAAGATGCAATACCTTTTGCCAGATACAGACTCAATCAGACCTAGTTAATTAGGAAAAATGAGATCTCTGGCTGCCAATCTGGGATACTTACTGTTTCAAACTTTCTAAAATCCCACAAGCAAATTCCTTTGTGGTCTGCAAGCACCCCGAGCATTGTGCAGGTCACAAACACACACTCTCTTTAACATTCTTTAAAACTGCAGCCATTCAGGTAAGATGCTCCAAGTAAGATATTTTCCTAGCAACACAGTAACAGTACCTCCAGCAACAGGCCAACTGCTGCCTCCAATCTCCAAGATGGAAAAAAAAAAAATTAGTAGCTTAAGTGAATTTTCCTTTTTGTTTTCTTTTTGCTAATAACATTTTCTCTTCGCTTTAATCTTTTTGAATATGCACATCGTGCAATACAGCACCTTTGTTTCCACTGCAATGCTATCCTTGAATAAACTCAATTAATCACTTGAGAATCTCTATTTTTTATTAGGTTTGACAGAGTGATCGACGTTGCTGCAGAGCTTGGCTGTTTTGAAAGTTAGTCAGTTTCGGAAGACTTTTAAGCAACCTGAAAGCCATTAGTCCTTCACTTCTGTCCCATGAGGGAAAGCTGGGAAATAGCACTGGGCCCAACAGCACACAGGACACCTGCGGTAGAGAGTTAAGTCAGAGCCCACGGGGACCATCAAGCTATTGACAGCTGGCTAAGTAAGAGTAAACACTGGACTTCAGGGATGCTACAAAGTGAGGAATGAAATAAGCCGCTGGAAGCAGGGACAGCTGCTGTTGCCCTGGAGATCAGCAAGTGAGCTCCCAGTCATTAGGAAGCTTCCACCCAACTGGGAGAGTTACAGCACGCATAAGTAACTGAAAAATGATTAGAGACTAGGATAAAGACCAGAAGTCAATTTTTAAAAACCAGCATAGTACAAAGCAATGTGTAGTAATAGAAAATAGGGGATAGCTACTTTACACAGGATATTTAGATAGGGCAGGCTGAAGGAGTCAGAAATACCTGACTCACCCCAAGATCAGCTAACAAGAGCCCTAATGTTGGGGGGGGGTGTGGACCATCATGTACAAGGAAGATGGGGTGCGGCAGGAGGCAGGAGCATGTGTTCATTTGATTAAAAACATATTTGCCACACCTGACAAAAATAAGAGGAAGTAATTAAAATAAAATGAGGGATTTTTTTTTAAAACAAAGAGAGCTTTGTTCCCCCTAGACCATGAGTGACAGCAAACATAAAGTCTTCCGATGTTAAAAGTGGCTCTGTTCTAGTTCAGATAGTCAAAGTCACCTGCAAGAAAATAGCCTTTCTGTACAGCAACATTTCACATCAGGATGAACTGCCTAATTTTAGAAGAAGAGACTGTACTGTCTCATGGCAGGGTCAGGAGAAAAGAATTACACCAGTCCTGTCTGGAAGCTAAATTTCGCCCAAAATATGGCTCAGTGTTGAGAACTATCACCCTTAGTTTAAAAAAGAAAGCAAGAAGAAGCTTCCCTACAAAAGCTACGCCCAGATTAGTTTGGTGTGAAAATCAAAGGCAGTTATCAGAGATGAAGCAGTCAGCTGCCTTTCTTTGGCTGAAATCATAAGCTTGCAGCCACCAGCTTTTACATTTATTTTATTTTTTATTGATTTTTATTGAGAAAGAAATATCAATGAAACAGCTTCAAAACAGGTTAGCAGGACAGTTACAATAATTAATATATTATATATTGTCTTCATAGTAGTTATTCAGAGTACACGATACAGACATGATATCTTGTCTAAATGGTATTGGTACAAATCTTTCATCTGATTGAACTAAGAGAAAGTATCTGTATATTTATTCTATTTTGTATGCACAGATATGTACATATGATATATATATATATATACACACACACATAAAATATTTTTTCAGAACAAAATGGACCTTCATTTATATCTCCCTTTTGTGTTTAAGAAGATTATGGGGCCACAGAGTGATTGACGGTGTATAGTGGGCCTAAGGAGAGTCACCTAGAGAGAAAACATTCTTTCAGGCTTTCACAGAGAACAGACTGGTCAAGCCATGGCTGTGACTCATCTACATGGCTGACACTGACAAAAGATCTACAAACTGCTGTACCTGGATTCAGGGTAAATCCTCAGGGGACTTGACCGACCTTGTCAGATATCAAAGTTGATTATATTTTGTTATATAGGTTTTGCTCTATCCAGCAGAAAAGTATAAATATAAGGTATAAAAAGTAAAGCCATATTAATATGCTGAGCTGTAAAAGGCTCAAGTCAACAACTTCTGACATTGCCTGTTCTGTGGAAAACCTACTAATATTATGGACTACTGGACTATATTGGATTATTTTGCAGAATTCACGCACCTACAACATTTAAGTGGCTATGGAACACCCACCTCTGACAACACCTTTTACATTTATACTGTGAACATAGCAGGGGTGAAATGCAACTGAAACCACTCATATTTGCTAGCCTCTTGAGAAAGAACAAAAGCCAAGTAAAAAGAAGAAAGTATCCATCGATTTGGGCTAGCATGCTATTGGTAGCAACATGCAGGATTTAAATAAAACCCTGACCCCTATAAAGTTCATATCACTGCAAAGACAGACACAGTTCTCATGCAAAGCACCCCCTATAGGACCTGGGCTGGTGACACTGAGGACTGAATCCTGTATGCTAAAAACCCACTTGAGGAATGATCTACACCTCAGGCCCAAGGTGGACTCCAGCTCCATGACTCTTTCATAAAATACCTATGATAACTCAGTAAAATAACTGGCCTTAGGCCATAATGCTGAATCCTAAGTTAAATTCCAGCATCAGGAATTTAATTATTAAGCATCTAGCAGAAATGACTTGTAGAAATCAGGAAAAACATCTACTTGCAGATAGGAAAGAACAATAAAAGCATCTGAATTGGAAGTGTACATAGAGAACATTACCCACAAATAGCTAAACATTATTAGTCTTGAATAAAAAAATGCCAAATATTGTTCAGAAAGATTTTTATAGTATAATATCACCTCTAGAGAACATTTTCAACTGGAAATGGCTGAGACTAAACTTGATTCTAAAAAAATCTCAGAAGAAAGAGTATACAAGTTTAGCTGGGATTTATGATTCTTCACTACCTAATAGGAAATTATAGTAGATACACATATTTCTCATACAAATTATGTACAAAAATAGTATGAATCATGTACAAGGAATATAGAGTAAGTGCTATAAGTCAGATGAGATTGACCTGGCTTGTCTTTTATGAAATTCTTAAAAATCTGTGTTTTTGTTCACTGGAGAAATGATCAGGTTGTGTGGGGGAAGAAGGGCAAACTTCATGGATTGTCAGAGGATAAATAAGTGAGGCTTAGGATGCAAAATCTATTAAGAATTGATACCTGGTGCTTCTTAACAAGGCTATTGTAGAGTGGAGGGGATACTTTGGGAATATTGGATTCTTTTCCTTGTGTTACTCAAATGTAGTCTACATAAACATTTGGCTAGAATACTCGAAAACCAACAACGCTGCTTACCCATTTATAAAACAGTAACTTGGTCACCTACCAGATTTTGAGTTCCATGCTATGAAAAGGGGATGCTAGGCTAGACTGGGCTAGGCCAATCAAGGTGGGCCTCTGTCCTCAGGGCATTCAGCAAAGAGAGAAGGGATACAGACAACAAATGAGTCAATACATACTGTGATTAAAGAAGCAACTGCTGATTGTGATAATCCCTGGAAGGGGAGAGTGAAAGAAGGAGAAAGGAAAAGAGGAAGAG
>PVKA01042900.1:0-17123 GCA_004027165.1 Ctenomys sociabilis | reverse complement strand
CTCAAACCTGGCATTCTGTGGGCTGTGAGTGAGTCCCGCTCTAGAGTTCCCTGATGTGATCTTAAAGCAAAGAGATCAGACTTCTACCCACACCAGCCATGGAGCTTTCTCAGCATATGCTTCGCTCAACCTACCATGCAGGCAGAACCACTCCTTTAGATTTTAAGAATAAAAGATTAAAAAATTTTTCATTCATAAATTTCAAATTGAGATTAAGGGGAGTAAAGGAGAGTCCTACACTAACACCTAGGACTAAATGAGAAAATTCAGAAATGTGTATAACACTTTCACCAAGTAAATTTTCTTTTCTCCTGATATTAGATGTAGATAAATATGTGTAATGACAAAAGTGGATTCCTTTGTTCAGTTATGTTTTATTTTTGTAAACACATGTTCATAGTACAATAATGATTACAGTCACCATGAGGGGTTGGTACATTTACATAACACATCTTAACTCCTTTTATGCCCCCTGGGTTAGTTACTTCTTTTAATTGCTGAGACAAAAATACCTGACACCCAAAGTTAAAGGAGAAAAGGGTTATGTAGCTCACACAACCCTTTGTAGTGGTTTCAGTTCATAATCCACAACTAGAAAAGTGGCACCACGTCGAACAGGGTGGCATGGTGAGGCACAACACACAGAGGACACAGTCCACGACAGGCAGATTGGAGCACAACATCAAGGGAGAGGTACAAGACTCTTTCTGTCCTTTATGTCATCTGCAGTCTACTGCCCTAAGGCAGGTGTGGCGCTGGAATCCTTAATCCCAGCCAGAGCTACACCGAAGCGATCAGTGAAGTGATTCACTAACCACACACTCTTTGTCCCAGCACCAAGCACTCTAGATACAGTCACCTCAGAAATACCCTGCACAACCAGATCATGGGGACACGTAGACCCAGAAGAAAAGACATGTGCCACTCCTACCCTCTTGATCCACCACTTGGCAATAAATAAATGAATAAATCTATTTCCCTTCTACTATTGTCTGTCTTTTATTTTGCTCATTATGTATTCTTAGGGCTTCTCACATAAAAGTAGCCATGCAGTATTTTAAGCTTGTAATTTAATGCACGTAAAATTGTCATTTCAGCATGTATCCATTTTCCTAGTACAGTCAAACTCCAGTGAGTAAAATACCACTTTTTATTTACCCATTCATCTGTTTTTTTGTTTGTTTGTTTTTGTATTTTAGGGAAGGGTCTACAGGGTGTTTGTTTAGGGTCTCACTAGTAGATCAGGCTCTTAGTTATCTGCCTGTTTACAGCCTCCCAAAAGCTGGGATTACAGGCTTGCGCCACCATGCCCAGTGTCAATTGCCATCTCAGTATGCCCCCAGGGACTGAACCTCGGGCCCCTGTGCCTGCTTGCAGGCACTTTAATCCACTTGATCATCTGTTGATGGACATGTGGACCATTTCAAGGTTTAGCTATTATGAGTTGTGCTATTATAAATATGAATTCGCATGCATCATTTTAATGTGCTGTCTTTCACTCTTATTTAAGAGACACCTGAAAGATAAGTGGAAGTTGAACACCTGGGTCAAATGCAGTTCCTTATTTTTTTAGTTTTTTTTTAGGTTTTCCATACTGTGTCACCATATGATCCTACCAGTTTATATTTTCACCCACCACATAGAAGGGCTACTTTTTACCTAAGCCTCACCACATAATAGTCTTTCTTTCTGGAGTAAGATGAAATCTACCCGTTCTACTTTATGCTTTCTAATAGGCAGAAATGTCAAGCATTTTTTGACCCTTTGCAATTTTGAGAATTATCTATTTTTTTCACTTGCAGATATTTTGATAAGGTCTTTATTTTAGTGGTCTGATTTTTTTTTTTTTTAGTTCTTTGTATATTCTAGATATTAGTCACCATCCATTATTAGCAAGGGCTTTCTGAAATTAAAGGAAATAGAGGGCAACAATGCAAGCAGTTACTTTAATAAATGTGGAGTTCTTGGTGTTATTGAGACCTTCACTTAAGAATAAACTACCAGCATTTTATTTTCCTTTTGCGACAAGACCTTCTCATTATCTTCTGCATCAAAACACTCAATACAGTCCATGAGGTAATTGCACTATCTGTTAGAAGGATACTGCAAATGCAATATTCTTTGCTAATAGCATAATTAATTTAGGTAATCACTATAGGCAGCTCCTATCAACCTACCAAGATAACTGTTCCTTTTAAAGCCACATTAAATATGTGAATGGTAACATACAAGCTAAACTATTTGTACTTTGTATTTGAACAAAAATAGAAAACAGAAGTGAAAATAAATACTTTTCAGATAGATGCAACACTGGGTTTCTCAATATCTTTCCCAGTGGAAATTATGAAGGATGATCAAGACTCTATTGTTCTTCATGAATAAAAGTTGTCTATAGAATGACACCGCTGCAACTGATGCCTTTGCCTCTGATGAATTTGAGATGCATATTAAAAAAATCTCATTAATTAGGTTGTATCTGGTAGCATTTATTTATTACATGTCTTCCATTTTGGTTTTAATTTTATCAAACTTCCTGAGACTGGTTACAAGCTCGCTTCCTGACTCCTGCTTGTGCAATCTGCAATAAGGAACTTGTCTAATTAATTGTTTTCCCTCTTGTCTCATTCAGATGAAAATTACTTTCTTTAAAACTTCTGTAACTTCCAAAAGGTAAAAAGTTACTAAACTTCCTAGGAAGACCTCATCCGGTAAATTGTTATTCATTTCCCAATGTTGTTTGCACTTTTTTATGCTAAAGGGACATTTTTCTTTCTTTTTTTTTTTTTTCTAATTTTTTTTTAATTTTTAATTTTTTATTTATTTATTTTTTGTCTTTTTGAGACAGACATTTTTCAAAGCATCTTGCCTTCAGAATCTTTGAGTCTCTGGTTAGTCACTTACCAAGGAGATGGGGTAAGGGAGTAGTCACTTTTAATTATGAAGAAAATGGTTCTTCATCATCTTCAAGTAACATCTGAGAGCAGCGTGAAGAGTTTGTGAAGTATATAATATGCTTTGAAGTGAACATCATTTACATCCCACAGTGAAAAGTGCAGAGGTTTGAACCAGACAGACTTCTTCACTCTGTTATCCAGTGTCTTGGTAAATTTTACTTCCCGGGGCGTGAAAACATTGTAGAAAAGAGGAGTGACTGAATGTATACTTACAAGTAATATTGGCTGGTAAGAGGCAGCAGAACTGGAGAGTTGGCATGCAAGCAGGAATTCGTATGTGACACGTCATGTGCACTGGAGGTGAATAATTAAAGTCTGAAAGCAAAAAACCCTTGAGATAATTTCTGATAGAAAAGCATGTGCAAAAAGTACTTTAAACTGTAGTTTTATGGATTTATAATTTTTTATAAAAGCAATCTGGCTGAAATTTAGAAGATCAGATGGAAAGAAAACATATATTTAGAATGAGACACTGGAAGTTGAAAGCAACCAGATCACCATGGCTGAAAAACTAAGGAGTACCAACATTATTAGGAAATCAGAGCAGAATTAGTCCATTTCATATTCTTCAGCATCTTCTGTGGAAGAGTCCTTTCTCTAACTAATGAGAATCACTTTTTCCAAGAGGACTGTTTTGTTAAAACAGTTTGCTCCTTCCTTGCTAAAGAGATTAGTGAGGTGCAGAAAGTAACTTCTATTTGTATTGCTATGTCTCCCTGAGAGTCTCCTGAGTGAATGCTTTCTAAGAAAATATATAATTAATTTCCTGACAGATGATATTATATTTTCATATCCACCTGATACTACTAATGTCTGTTTTCCATATGAGTACACTTCATCTTCTTTCAAGCTCTCAGTGACAAAACAAAATGTATCTGACATAGTGAACTGGCTACCTCGTCCTTGAAGCACTCACTTGAATTTGCCTGGGTGGCTTTCTTCTGACTTTATCTGGTTACTTCAACTTCCTTAGGTCTGCTTCAGCTTTCTTGCTTTTGAACATTGGAAGTCTTCAAGACACCAGTGTCTTCCTCTTCTGATCTTTACATGCACAGCGAAGCAGTTTATCCAACTTAATAAGGACTACTGGCCTCAGCTTCTCTCTTGATCCCAAAATTCATTTATTCAACTGGTTACTCAATATTGGTACCTGAATTTTCAGTACACGTTGTAAATCTTAGCAGTCAAAAAGACTTCCCTTTTTCCGTTTATTATGTTTTTTTGAAAAAAGTATCATTTGTCTTTTATTATTATTAATTATTATTATTATTACTATTTATTGAAGAACAAATAGCAATGAGACAGTCTAAAGAAAAATTAACAGGACAGCTTTGATAAATCAATACACTGGAAAAAGTTTCTGTAATGTTTTGGTGTTGTACATGGTGCATACATAATATTATACTTACAGGCACTATTATAGCAGATGTCTCTAATCAGTGAATGGAGTGTAGCTATATACTTATCTTGTTTTTTATAGCTGAATTATATCACAGATTCAATAATTAATACTTTCTACATTGTTATCTTCCTAGTGGTTGTCCATAGCACTAGAAGCCAACATAATATCTTTTTTTTTCTTTCAACATAATATCTTGTCCAAACACTATTGGTACAAATATTGCTTCTCATAGAATTATGCAGAAGCACGGCATATGTATCCTAACTGTACTGCTTATACACACACATTATGATTCTTATTTGTATACCCCTCTTTTTTTGGTCTGAACCTGTCAAAGATGAGCACTCCGTTGTCATTAAACCAATTTAGGTGCCTGAGCTCGGCGACAGAATCAAACACAGGCCAGAATTCCACATTAATAGTGAGTTATCTGAAGAAGTTGTTGATTATAACCATTTACAGCTCAACGTATTGTTATGGCCACACGTTATATACCTCATTTATATACTTCTCTGCTGGATGGCTAAGACCAAGATAGATCAAGACCTATATATCAAAAGATGTAGCTTTTGTTTCTGATGAGGTCAGTGAAGTCCCCTCAGGGTTTATCTTGTAATCCTGTACCTTACTCTGTAGATCATTTGTCTGTGTCATCCATGTGGATAAGTCACGGCCAATGCTTGACCAGTTTGCTCTCAATGAGAGCCTAACAGAAAGTTTTCTCTCCATTGGACTCTCACCAGGCACACTACAAAACTTCAATCTCTTTCCTCTGTGTCTCCATATTCTCTTTAATCAGAAAATTTTGGACACAACTGAGTTTCATGATGTTGCAGTACAGGCTCTCTTATCCCCTGAGTCTTCGCTGACCTTGAAAGGCTAGGGGCAAAATGTTGGCTGACCTTGAGGCTCTAATATTTCTCCAATTTTGATCTGAGAACTTAGGTTATTAACCATCCAGAAGAAAAGTTAATTAGTACCCTGCAGCATATGCTGTTCAGTTTGCCCTAACTATCTGACTCAATTCTTTTTAGTTGTTGTAGTACATTTCTATTTGTATTTATTCTTTTGACTTCTTATACTATAAGAGACTTATCCCTCTTATATAGGGAAACTATACGATATTTGCACATGTGTGTCTGGTTTATTGCACTTATGAGTATATGTTCAAATGGCATCCACTTCAATATAAATGCTTCAAGTTTATCATTCTTTACAGCTGAGTAATACTCCATTATATAGAAATACCACATCTTTTTCAACCATTTGTCATGTGATGGACATCCTGGTTGTTTTCAAGATTTTGCTATCACACATTGTGCTGCTATAAACATAGGTACAGTTATGTACTATGATATAATGTTTTCAGTTTCTCTGGGAAAATTCCCAGTAAGGGGATAGTTGGCTAGAGTGGGATTTCCCGTCATACTATTTTGAGAAGTTTTCATACTGATCTCCACAATGGTTATACCAGTCCACAATACCACCAGCAGTGGAGAAGTGTTCCCTTTTCCCCACATCCTCTCCAACATTTGGTGTTGGTTGATTTCCTTATGATAGCCATTTTTTCTGGAGTGAGATGGTATCTCAGTGTTGTTTTTATATGCATTTCACGGATGGCTAGTGATATGGAGCATTTTTTCATATATTTATTATCTTCTTATTTTTGTCCCTTGAGAAGTGTGTATTCATCTCAGATGCCCATTTCTGAATTGGCTCTTTAAATTTGAGGTCCCTGCTATATCTTAGTTCTTTATATGTTCTAGAGAGCAGACCTTTGTCTGGTTGATTATTAGTTAGGATTTTTTCAAAAGTTGTGGGTTGTCGTTTCACTTTGTTGACATTTTCTTTTGACATGCAAAAACTCAGGAAGAGTTAATCACAGTTGTTGATTCTTTCAAGTGTTTCCCATGTGAATATATTTTTGTTCATGAAATCTTTACCTGCCCCTGTATCTTCAAGAGTTCCTCCTACTTTCTCTTCCAGGAGATGAGTGTTTTTGTTTTAATGTTTAGATCTTTAATCCATTTTGACTTTAGCTTAGTGCATGGTGATAGAGCTGTGTAAAGTTTTAGTTTTCGCATGTAAAAAGCCATGTTTTCCAGCACCATTTGTTAAAGAGGCTATCTTTCTCCCAGTAAGCTTGTTTGGCCACTTTGTCAAAGATCAGATGGCTGAGTATTTTCAAAGATGCCCCTACATCTTCTAATCAATTCCATTGATCCTCAGTTCTATTTCGTTGCCAATACCATGTTGATTTTATCACAGTGGCTTCGTAGTATAATTTCAAGGCAGGAATTGTGATGCTCCCTGCCTTGTCTTTATTGGCCAAGATTGCCTTTGCTATTCTGGGTCCTTTGTGGTTCCAAATAAATTTTAGGCATCATTTCTCTAGGTCTGGGAGGTATGTTGGTGGCAGTTTTATAGGGATTGTATTAAATCTGTACAGCAATTTTGGGAGTACGACCATCTTCACAATGTTGGTTCTTTTTATCCAGAAGCATGGAATATCTTTCCATTTTCTGAAATCCTTTATAATCTCTTTTCTTAGAGTGCTGTAATTTTCTGTGAAAACATTTTTGACTTCCTTGGTTAGGTGAATTTCGAGGTATTTCATTTTCTGTAGTACTATTGTAAAAGATATTGTTTCTATTTTTTCCTTTTCAGTGTGCTTGTTATCTGTGTAGAGGAAAGCTATTGACTTTTGAGTACTGACGTAGTATCCTGCTCTGCTACTGAATTTCTGTATCAGTTCTAGTAGTTTCTTGGTGGAATTTTTGGGGTCTTCCAAGTAAAGTATCATGTCACCTGCAAATAGGAATAATTTAACTTCTTCTTTACCTGTTCTTATTCCCTTAATTTCTCCCTCTTTTCTAATGGCTGTTGCTAAGGATTCCAAGACTATATTGAATAGGAGAGGTGATAGACTACGTCCTTGTCTTGTACCTGATTTAAGAGTAAAAGATTTCAGTTTTTCCCTATTTAGGATTATATGAGCTTTTGGGTTGTCATAGGTGACTTTTATGAAGTCAAGGTAGAGTCCATCTATTCCAATATTCTGTAGGACCTTGAACATGAATGAGTGTTGGACCTTGTCAAAGGCTTTGTCTGCATCAATTGAGATGATCATGTGGTTTTTAGATTTCAGTCTATTAATATAGTGTATTACATTTACAAATTTTCAAATATTAAACCATCCTTACATCCCTGGGATGAATCCTACCTGGTCATGGTGTATGATCTTCTTGATAATTTGCTGTATTCTATTTGCTAGGATTTTATTGAGTATTTTTATTGCGTCTATGTTCATGAGGGGGATTGGCCTGTAGTTCTCCTTTTTGCTTGTGTCTTTCCCAGGTTTTGGAATCAGTACAATACTTGCCTCCAGAAATGATTTTGTTAGGACTGCTTCCTTTTCAATTTCATTGAAGAGTTTAAGGAGTGTAGGGATTATATCTTCCATAAATTTCTTGTAGAATTCAGCTGTGAATCCATCAGGACCTTGACTTTTCTTTGTCTGTATGCTTTTTATAACGTTTCATAACTCCTTGGCTGTTATTGACTTATTGATAGTTGTTGTATCTTCTTGATTCAGTTTTGGTAATTTGTACCTTTGAAGGAATCGGTCCATTTTTTTTTTTGTGTCTTCTATTCTGTGAACGTAAAGATTCTCTAAGTAACTATTAATATTCTTCTGTATTTCAACTGGGTCTTTGGTGATTTCACCCTTTTCTTCCCTTATTGCATGTACTTGATTTTCTTCTTTCCTCTTTTTGATGAGGTTGGCTAGAGGCTTATTAACTTTATTTAGTCTTTCAAAGAACCAACTTTTGATTTGTGGATTCTTTGAACTGTTTTCTTCATCTCAATTGAATTAATTTCTGCTCTAATCTTTTGATTTCTCCCCATCTTTGTGCCCTGGGTTTCGTTTGTTTTGCTTTTTCTAGTTGTTGGACGTGCAACATTAGGGTGTTTATTTATTCCTGTTCTGTTTTCCTAATGTGTGAGTTCACAGTTATGATTTTTCCTCTAAGAACTGCTTTCTTCCCATCCCATAAATCCTGGTAAGTTATACTTGTACTTTCATTGAATTGTAGATATTGTTGAATTTCTTCTTGAATTTCTTCTGTGACCCATTGATTGCTGAGTAGGGTGTTGTTTAATTTCCATTAATTTAGCGGGTTTTTCTGATTTCTTCTGTCATTTAGTTCCAGTTTCATTGTACTGTGGTCAGATAATTTCTGTTTTCTTGCATATACTTACGCATGACTTCTGGACTAGTATGTGGTCTATTTTGGAAAATGACACGTGTGCCACTGGAAAAAAATGTGCATTCAGCTGTGGTTGGGTAGAACACTGTGTATGTCCACCAAGTCCATTTGTTCCAAGCTCTGGTTCAGTTCTCCTACTTTACTGAATTTTTGTCTGCCTGATTTGTCTTTTTGAATAAGGGGGTGATAAGGTCTCCTGTTGAGACTATGGCTTTGGATATTAGGTTTTTCATGTCCATTAAGATTTGTCTTACATAGTTGTGTTTCATGCATAGATATTTATGAGTGTTACCTCTTGCTCTTGAATTTTTTCCCTGACCAATATATAATGTCCTTCTTTGTGTCATTTGATCCTTCTTGGTTTGAAGTTGAGACTGTCTGAGAACAGAATTGCTACTCCTGTTTTTTTCTGAGGTGCTGAGGCATGTAGTATTGTTTTCCATCCTTTGACTTTGAGCCTATGAATGTCTTTTTGAGTTAAGTGTGTTTCTTGTATACAGCATATTGTTGGACTTTGTTTCCACATCCACTGTGTCGGTCGATTTCTCTTAATTGGTGAATTGAGTCCATTTACATTGATGGTTATAATTGAAATGCGTTGACTTATGTTTGCATGATATTTACCTGCTGTTGTTTACTCCTTTGTATCCTGTGTTTAATTGTCTGTCCTGTTTAGTGGGTTCCTTCTGTTCTCATTTGTGGAGTTTCGGTCTTCGTAGTCTCTCTCTAGAACATCTTTCAGCAGCCTGTGTAGGGATGGCTTTGTCATCATGAAATTCTTTAGTTGGTCTTTGTTGTGGAAGTATTTCACTTCTCCACCAAAATTGAAAGAGAGTTTTGCAGGGTATAGTAGTCTTGGCTGGAATTCGTTTTCATACAGGACTTGAAGAACTCTGCTCCATGCTCTCCTTGCCTTCATGGTTTGTGTAGAGAAGTCGCCTGCAATTCTAATGGTTTTTCCTTTGAATGTGATCTGCTTCTTTCTAGCAGCTTTCAGTATATTATTTTTGTGTTGGATTTCTGGGATCTTGACTATTATATGTCTCGGTGTGTTTTTACTTGGGTTGAATTTGTTTGGTGTTCCGTATGCTTTGGTTACCTGAATGTTGGATTGTTTCCTCATACTTGGGAATTTTTCTGCGATTCCTTCTCCCCAAATTCTTTTTATACTATTTGTATTGCTTCCTTCATTATCACTGATAGTAATTAATTTCACATTGTTCATCCTTGCATCATCTTGCAGGTGATGGATTACTTTTTCCTGCATTCTCATTTTTTTTAAAGATCCTATCTCACCTTTTCACTAGCTGTACCAGTGTGTTCAAGATCTGAAACTCTGTCTTCACTTTTACTCAAACAGTTTTGTAGACTTATGATTGATATTTTTAGTTCTTCTATATCTCCTTGACTCTGTTTCATGTGTTCTATTTCTTTTCTGTATTGCTCATTCACAGAATACATCATGTCTGATTTCCTTTATTTTTTTATCCATGTCTTCTTTATTTTATTTTATTTCATTATTTATTTATTTATTTATTTTGTCTTTTTTGAGACAGGGTCTCACTATGTAGTTCAGGCTGGCCTTAAGCTCACTTTGTAGCTCAGGCTGGTCTCGAACTCACAACAATCCTCTTGCCTCAGCCTCCTGAGTCCTGGGATTACAGACCTGTGCCACCACACCTGGCTTCCATTCTTCTTTAGAGGTAGTTATTAATTCTTTTTCTGCAGTGTTTCTTCCAAGTTGGCTTTCCTCTGTATATTTCCAGATTCGTTTCTGTATTTCAGATGCTATGATTTCAAAGAATTCCTTTTTTTCAAAGAACTCTTTTTTGATTTCAGAAATTATTTCTGCTTTGAGTTCCTCATGACCTTTCTGCTGTTTTTTTTTTTTGCTTCAGATGCTGTTAATTCAGAATTTTCAGCTGGAATGGTGTTCTCTGCACTTGTTCTGTGTGAGCATTAGTTTTCTCCCAGATGTTTCTGGATTTGATTCTTTATTTCAGATACTATATATTCAGATACTTCTTTTTTTATTTCAGGAATTAATACTCCTCTGAGTTCCTCTATACCTTTCTGCTGTTGTTCCTTTGCTTCCGTATCTGTTTATTCATTCATTTCAGCTGAGCTATTGTCCTCTGCACTTACTGGTGGACTCCAGGCCTGAGATTGCATTTTTCTCCTTGTCTTTGTCATTTTGTATAGCACCGACCTCTGACTTTTGGTGTAGAGATTTGGTGGAGCTATAACCTTAGCATGTACTGAGATTCAGGTTCCAGTTTATTAAATTTGAGATTATCCAGTTATGCCTGGCCTGGATCTAGCTGTTGTGCTCAGTTCCTTTTTGCTGCAGCTCCTGTGGTGCCCCTCTGTTGGTTCCTGGCTGAGCTCTGCTTTGTCTGGGGCCCTGGGATGGAATCGGGATCTCTGGGAAAGGGGATTGCTGGGAAAGGTCCCTCTGGCGCGGTGGGCCTGTAGCTCTCACTCACTGGCCAAGCTGCGCTGGCTCTGCCACCCCCACCCCCCATTTATTGTTTTCAAGCATGCTTTTTCCTCAGTCTTTCTTAGCTCACAACTGACACTAACCCTTCTCAGAAAATGATAGTGACCGATCTTTGCCAGTCATATTTCCCAATGTGTCAGTTGTGATGTTTGTCATTTTCAATACTTAACATAAATCTAATTATTCCTCTCCACCTCCACCACTACCATTCCAGTCTTAATAAAATGTTTATTTGCTTGAACTGTTTACATAGCTCCAAGTCCCCTGCTGGTTCCTCTCTTCCTCTCTTGATAAGCAGTTCTTAAAGCAGTCAGAGAAGTGGAGGAAATGTACAAAACTGATTATACTAGTCCTTGCCCCAGAGTCTCCCTCATACACTTGGATAATCCGAAATCCTTACCATAATCTACAGACTCTAGTGTTATAAGGTTTCCTGGGCAACTCACTGGACTTATTTTCTCTCTCTTTCTTCATACTTAACACACTCAAATCAGTCTTTTTTCTGCTTCTCAGAGATATTTATTTTCACTTTGTAGTCTTACATTTGCTTTCCTTTTTTTTAAATACACTTTCTACATGTAAAGAAGTTCATTTCCATCCTTTATTGTTTCAAATGGAACATTCTCTCTAAAGAAAGTCCTATGGCCTTCCACCACAGCAACCACTAAAGAGCAGTATTCATGGTCTTATGCTATCCCATGGCCATGTGCTTCAAAAAGGGATACTATGTGTCTAAGAATGTGAGCAAACCACACAACGGCCATAGCAGATGCCTCACCAAACACACCAAGTTCATGGTGGACGTGATCCGCATGGGAAGTGTGCAGCTTCGCCTCCTATGAGAGAGTGCCCCTCCATGGAGCTCCTCAAGGTCTCCAATGAGAGACCCTCAAGTTCATCAAGAAAAGGGTGGGGACACACATCCACGCCAAGAGGAAACATGAGGAGCTGAGCAATGTGCTGGCTGCCATGAAGAAGGCAGCTGCCAAGAAGGACTGAGCCTCTCTGGAATAAAGCTTTGCAGAAAGTTTAAAAAAATGTCTTATGGTTTACTTTATTTAAAATAGCCTGGAATTGCACTTTTTATTTAGTTTGCATTGCTATACATAATACTGGTTAGCACTGTGTTAAACATTTGTTTGTTAATTATTATTTTCCACAAAATATAAGCTTTACAGGGCCAATTTGCCCTAGTCACTGATAATTCTCTCTAGCACCTAAAGTAGCATAGATATATAACATGTTTCTTATTGCAGAATGAATTTTTAATGGATGTAGAAATATGATTGCTTTGGACTCCTGAAAAGTAGTAATAGACACTAGCAGGCAATTTTTAAATCAGTGTGAATTCTGGGCCATAATAAATCATGAGACCAACAGATTCCAAGTGAGACCGCAGGACCAGGAACAAGTTTACACAACAGCTTAAAGTATGTCAGAGGTAACATCTTTAACAATTGCAGAAAAGATCAACTAACCAGTAACACATTAGGACAATTATTCAACCACAGAGAGAAAATGTAAGTACAGTCTATAACTCTCACACTATTGAAAATAATCTAGAAAGGATTCGTACAAAAATTCAACCTTATGTAAAAATATGTAAGGGACTAGGAAATATTGTTATAATCTCTGACGAGAAGTGAATTATTTTGATAAGAAGCAAAAAAATAAAATCCAGAAGTCATAACACAAATTATCTAGAATCACAGTGTAAAACTTATTTTCACTAGAATATAATAAAGTGTAAGAGGGCCAGCCAAATAGCTCAGCAGATTAAAGCATCTGCAAGCAGGTGCAGGAGCTGGGGGTTTGATCTCTTCAATGTAGAACACTGAGTAGAAAAATATAAGATGTAGTGATAAAAGAAATAGAAGTATATTATAAACAATATAATGTATGTAAGATATAATAGCTTGCAAACGGCACTCTGCTGTTTGGATCACACACACACTTGAATGTTTGTGTTCATAAACGTTTTGATAAAGTCACTTCAGTCCAAGATTAATCATACAAACCAAAAAAAATTAAGGGTTAAAGAAAGCACATCTTCAAATAAGCCTAAAACACATTTATACTACATATGAAAATAAAACATCTTTCAAGTTCCAGTGAAATACTGATTAGTTACTCAAAAGACATTTTTCTAAACCCTAACCTATCAAAATGGGATGAACCACATTTTGTGACAAAAATGTACAAGAAAACAAGGCTTTGGTAAAGCAAAATAAAAGAACTCAAAATCTGACCAGCTCAATACAAAATAGGAAATTCTTTCTGCAATTATTATTTTAACAGTTTCATAAAAAAATAAGAAATTTAAAAATTGTTAAGAAATAATACTAATTTTAAAACACTAAGTAGGGTGGCACATTTTCATTTTAGAATTTCAGCAAATTCGGTATAAAAGGGAAACAGACTATTTGGACAAAAGTCAGGACTATGTAAATTAGAAAGTGTTTTTCTTATTTTAAGGAGAAAGATATAAAAATAATAAAAGTTTCAAACCTGGCTGATAGGAGAGTTACAATAATTAATATAATGCATATTGTTGTTTTCACAGTAGTTATTCATGGTACAAGAAATAGGGATATCTTGTCTAAACAATTTTAGCACAAACTTTTCTTTTCTAAGAAATAGGTTAATTAATTAAAAGTAAGGAAGTAAAATGAGTGATCAAATATATACACAGAACACAGACAAGTTTACTTCTTGAAAAATAAATAAGTAGTATAACGGAGAATAAAATTGGAAGGCCCACATACACAGAATGTATAATAAGAAAAGAGGAAAATAAAAAATATATATCCATTAGAATATTTTGCTTGAATTTATGTATTGTTATTTTCTCTTTGCATTTTACAGTAGATTTTTAAATTTTCAGTTTATAAATTGTACTGAGTTTACAATATCTTAAGTAAAGAAATCAATTTGGGCATTAAAAAAAAAAGAACTTGTCAACAACTACCCTTTTTCTCTCCATTTGCAAACACATTCAGAGTATTAAGGCATGTTTTTTCCTAGTGAATTCTTACTGAGCCCTAAAACTTAAAAATCTTTTGCGCTTAACATAAGCATTCTCAAATCTACAAATCTTTGGGGACTTTATAAACACACTATGCTGATTCTGCTGCTCTGGATAGGTTATAAGTTTCTAGCAAGCTCTGTGTCAATGTTTGTGTTGTTAATTATAAAGCATATTTACAGTGGCAGAATCCTAAACTATTTGATAATTTAGAGCAAGAAGATGTCCAGACACCTTTTATAAAGTGTGATATAAAATTGATATTAAAACTTTCTACACATATTTCTTCAAAAGAAAACTACAAATCGATTTGCTATGGATATTAATGATATTAATGCTAAGACAAAATAAAATATTTATAAACAAATTCAAATAATTATGAAAAAACATGGGAAAAGTGTGATTGTACAAATAATCTCATAGTTTAGTGTTAACAAAAAATTAGTAGAAGTGACCATATCGAAAGGTTAGTAGGACCAAATGATCTTCTTAGATCTGAAATATTATTTAATGAAATTCACCAATTTCTACTTAGTTTTATTTTATTTTTTATTTTATTGAAGTACAAATATCAATCAGACAATTTCAAGACACCTTAACAAGACAAATTTGATAAATTAATACATTGCAAACTCTTTTCATAATGTTTTGGTATCATACAAGGAGCATACATGATATTATATTTACAGATATTATTTTAGCAGATGTCTCTTATCAGTAAATTAAGAGTGTAGCTGCTTACTTATTTTTTATACATGAGTTATATCAAAAATTCAATAATTATTTTCCTAGTTGATGACTATAGTACTATAAGTACTATAATATCCTGTCCAACCACCATTAGTGCTGATCTTGCCTCTCATAGAATTATGTAGAAGCACAGCGTTATCTATCCCAACTGTACGGTCTATACACACACATCAAGATTTTTTTCTTTCTATACCCCTTCCTTTGTCTACACCTGTTAAAGGTGGGCACTCCATTGTCATTCAACTAACTTGGGTGCTTGAACACCACAGTCGAACATAGTCCAGCATTCCACAACAATAGTGAGTTATTCAAAGAAGTTGTTGACCATAGCCATTTACAGCTCAGCTTAATATTATGGCCCTACGATGTATACTTCATTTTCATACTTTTCTGCTGGATGGTTATGACGTAGATAGATCAAGACTTATATACCAACCCGTGAATTTTATATTTCTTATGTGGTCAGTGAAGTCCTCTCAGGGTTTATCTTGTAGTCCTGTACATTATTCTGAAGATCCTTTGTCTGAGTCATCCATGTGGATGAGTCACGGCCAATGCTTGACCAGTTTGCTCTTTGTGAGAGTCTGAGAGAAAGTTTTCTCTCCATGTGACTCTCCCCAGGCACACTATAGAGCTTCGATCTCTTTCCTCTGCAGCTCCATAGTCTCCTTGTTCAGAAAATTTGGAGCTCAACTGAGTCTCATGATGTTGCAGTACAGGTTCTCCTATGTCCTGAGTCTTCACTGACCTTGAAAGGCTAGGTCCAAAATGTTGGCTGGCCTTGTGGCTCTTCTATTTCTCCAACTCTGACTTGTGAACTTAGGTTGTTAACCATCCAGAAGAAAAGCTGATTAGTATCCTGCAGCATATGCCATTCACTTTGCCTTATCTGACTCAATTGATTTTAGTTGTTGTACGTTTCCTTTTGTATTTCTGCTTTGCGCTTGTTATACTAGGGAGACTATATGATGTTTACAAATGTGTGTCTGGTTTATTTCACTTATGAGTATATGTTCAAGTGTCATCTACTTAAGTATAAATGCTTCAAACTTATCATTCTTAAAATACCACATCTTTTCAACCATTCCTCATGTGATGGACATCTTGGTTGTTTCCAAGATTTTGCTATCACACACTGTGCTGCTATAAACATAGGTACACATATATCTCTATGACACAATGTTTCCAGATCCTTTGGGAAAATTCCCAGTAGGGGGATAGCCGGCTTGAATGGGATTTCTAGTCCTACTCTTTTGAGGAGTCTCCACACTGACCTCCACAATGGTTGTACCAGTCTACATTCCCACCAGCAGTAGAGAAGTGTTACCTTTTTCCCACAACCTCTCCAACATTTGTTGTTGGTTGATTTCCTTATGATAGCCATTCTTTCTGGAGTGAGATGGTATCTCAGTGTTGTTTTTATTTGCATTTCACGAATGGCTGGTGATGTGGGCATTTTTTCATATATTTATTCGCTTCTTTAATTTCGTCCTCTGAGAAGTGTGCATTCATCTCAGATGCCCATTTCTGAATTGGGTCTTTAAATTTGAGGGCCCTGTTATATCTTAGTTCTTTATATATTCTAGACATTAGTCCTCTATCTGATTGTTTATTAGTTAGGATTTTTTCAAAGTTTGTGGGTTGTCTTTTCACTCTGTTGACAATTTCTTTTGACATGCAGAAGCTCCTTAAGAAGAGTTGATCTCAGTTGTTGATTCTTTCAAGAGCTTCCCGTGCGAATATATGTTTGTTCATGAAATCTTTACCTATCCCTATGTCTTCAAGAGTTCCTCCTACTTTCTCTTCCAGGAGATTGAGTGTTTCTGTTTTAATGTTTAGATCTTTAATCCATTTTGATTTTAACTTAGTGCATGGTGATAGAGCTAGGTCAAGTTTTAGTTTTCGGCATGTAGAAAGCCATGTTTTCCAGCACCATTTGTTAAAGAGGCTATCTTTCTTCCAGTGAGCTTGTGTAGCCCCTTTGTCAAAGATAAGATGGCTGAGTGTTTTCTACTTACTTTTAAAAAAACTTTATTATGATAGTTAATTTTGGGTGTGCATTTGACTGAATTAAAGACTGCAAGGCTTGTGTTGGGTTGTCACTTGCATTATTTTATACAGCGCCTGTGACGACTATTATAGCAGAGAGTATGCACAATTCTGAGCATACTAAATGGAGAAGACACTTTTTTTAGCTTTGTAGAAAGTGGTCCTTCATCTT
>PVKA01042899.1:0-17107 GCA_004027165.1 Ctenomys sociabilis | reverse complement strand
CTTCCTTCCTTTCTTTCTTCTTTTTTTAAAATTTGGTACAGGGTCTACAGGGTTTCAGTATGTGGATCCGACTCATAGTGACCCACCTTTGCTCAAGAGCTGGGATTACAAGTGCACACCACCTCACCCAGCCTCAGTTGCTGTCTCAGTGCACCCCAGGGGCGGGGCTGGCATGACACACTGGGGACTGAAATCCAGGCACTTCATCTGCCTAAGCAGGTGCTTTAGTCCCCTGAGCTATATGGCCGGCCCTACTTTTCTTTCTAGAAATTTAAGTCTCAGCAAAACTTGTGTTACATCAATTCTGTCTGATATATTTTTACATTTATAAAAATCTTTTGGAAGGCACAGTTATTGACAAATATTTCCTGTGTAAACTCTGTGAATCTTAAAACATCATGAAAATTAAAAATAACTCAGATTCCAAAAGAAGAGTTTAGAGAATATATTTTTGTTATCCAAGCTCTAGACTATGGATCCATTTCTAGACTATGTACAATGAAAAGGAATTATATTTCAAATACAATTTTTAAATTAGAAGGAAACTGAGTTTGATGATAGCAAATACAATGGCCAAAAACAGTGTCTAGGGTAGTGGCTGTAGCTCACTGGTGGAGTGGTTTCCTGGCATGCCCAAAACCATGGTTCAATCCCCAGTTCTACAAACACTGATTATTTTTTAATATGCAAAATATCTAAAGGAACATGAAGGCAATCTTGTGCTTTTTGAAATTAGGAACAAGAGCCAGCCTGATAGCATCTGCTTAGGCAGAGCACAGTGGCCGGGGTTCAATCCCCAACCTGCAGTGCCGGCCCTGCCCCCAGGGTACACTGAGATGGGATTGAGACTGGTTGTGGTGGTGCACGCCTATAATCCCAATGCTTGGGAGGCTAAAAACAGGTGGATCACTGTAAGTCCCAATCTACATAGTGAGACCTATACTAAATACAGAAAAAAAAAAAAAAGTTTGTATTGAAATTAGGAACAATGTAGAGCAAGAAAGGTTATGAAGTATTCTTCTGCAAGTCCCCTCAAAAATAAACCAAAATAATTAAAAAACTGAAAAAAATGATAATTTTTTAGATGATTGTATTTAATGAGGTTTAACAATATTTATCATAGCTCTCAAAAATTCAGCTCCTCTAGAATAAATAATTGAATTATGTACTCCTGGCCATTTAAATCTCAGAGAGTTTATGGAGTTCTGGCTGCAGGGACAGAGAGCTCACTTTCCTCTTAGCAAATTTAAAGCATCTCCTGTGTAGCAAGCTTTAGGGTTCCAGAAGAATGTCTCCTGTGGCCTTAGGGCTTTCTCCCCAAAGAGAGCTGAAATTAACAAAGGACTGGACCACATCAGCCTTCCAATCTCGTTTTATCCCTTCCTGGTCTTTCTGTGCAAGCCACGCTGTTTTCTGTCATTATTTGTAAAAGATGACACAGTTGAAAGTGTTGAAGATTTGAAGAGAATGGATGACGCTTGAGCTGACTATCAGAGTGGTTTCTGCTGTTTCCTGCGGGGGTTGCTAGTGTTCAGGTAATGCCTGCCAGTCTGTTATTACATCAAAAGGCATTCTTCTGGATTCAAAACTAAAACTTGAACAGGATGTATTAATGGTTATTTAATAGCATCATAACATTAGAGCTCAAAAATATATTTTTCTTTCCAGAAAAACCTTATGTGTGAATCTGAAGATTACCTATACGACCTGACAACTTATAAGTAGGAGCCGAATATAATTTAAAAGGTTCCAATTCCTGCATATATGCTTTAACCATTTCATGGCAAGCTCAAGCGTTCAACTGACAAAATATTTCTCACATCATCCCTGTAATGTGTTCCGTGTAAGAAACCCCACAGGGATCCATGTAAATATAAATAACATGTCCATGAGCCTCAGAGACCTGCTGACATCCTCTCTGTGGATGCCTGGACTGTTGGCATGGAACAATAAATGAATCTGCTCAAAAGCCAGACTGCAATCCTAATGGTAGAGAGATGGGAGAAAACTTCTGATTTTAATTGTGGGTCATATACATACCATCCTGATGCTCCGATCTGGCAGCATAAGAAGGCGTGTTCCAAATTGTACACTTAACTGTTACATACGCCGAGGGAGTGCTGACTGCAAGTGTGCCTTCACTGAGCACTCAGTGACCGGGTCTTTTTCCGGTGTTTTTTTTTTTTTTTTTCCTGTCTTCTTTTTTTTTTTTTTTTTGGTGCAGGGTCTCACTATGCATGCAGCCCACATTCACAGTGATCTTCCTGCTTTTTGCCTCCCATGTGCTGGGATTACAGGCGCACGCCACCACGCCCGGATTGCATCGCTGGCTCAGCACACCTGAAGGTGGGGCCGGCGCGGCTTGGGGAGCCAAGGATCGAACACTGGTCCCTACCCTTACCTAAAGCAAGCGCTTAGTCCGCTGAGCTGTACCGCCGGCCCTTTTTCAGGTGTTTAGTATATGAAAATATACGTTTTTCAGGCCTTAAATAACTCGCTACTTTAAATTACAACAACAGTATAGTACTACTAGTGATTATGAATCATTCCATAAAACAAGACATCAGGACCTGTTTTCTCCACAAAAGCATAAGCCCTTGAGACAAGCTTCCTGGTATTGACAGAGAAAGTAGAGAGGCATCCAAAACAAAACTTTCTTTATCTGCTCTTAGGTTGTAAAGAGCAGTCGTTCCATTCGTGGCCCTCGGCACAAGCTGAGGAGAGTCTCCCAGACTTTTCCTCTTAATTTTTCATGAGTTATGTCTTATACCCTGTCAACCAGATCTTGACCTTTGCCCCAGGCAGCTCAGATGAATTCCACGACATGGTACAGTAAACTGAAGCGACACATAGTTAGCTCTAAGAAAGTGGGCTTTGAACTCATTCAATAAAGCACAGTGGTGTGGGAGTAGAGCACTTCTGGGGAAAAGGTAACCTGTGGTCAGCTAGAGATTTCTCCCTGTCCAACCTTAATTAACTCTGATGTCACATGAAAAGGAGTAGTGAGTTCATAGCTCTAGGTCACTGGAAGGGTAGGCTCCTGATGGTAGATAGTGACAGGCCTAAGGATCAATGGATGTGCCCTGTTAAACTGTGACCTTTCAAGAAGCCAGTGTCAAGTAAAAATCCTCAAGAGTTAGGTTGAAGACACACTCTCCTATAAAGCTGACAGTAGGAATGCTGATGTTATTTGAGGATTATTCTGGCATGTGTTTTAAACCACATAGAGTTTTTTTTTCCTTTTTAATCACTTGTACAAGGTTGAAGGAAATAAATGAGTAAAATCAATGAGTCATATCACTGGAATGTTGCCATTGAATAGTAAAGGAATCTTGGCTTAAAAGCCAGAATCCTAATGCTATACAGAAGAGAAAACACTTTTGATTTGAGTTGTGGGCCATGTATGTACAATTCTTTGCTCCAATCTGGATGCACAGGATGGTGTATTCTAGGTTAGAGTGGAGCTTGCCCGAATTCCAGTCACTGTAGACACTACTGTTTCAGTGGATGACTGTGTGGTATCCCTGCCAGGAACTGCAGAACATATTTATGGGTTTTATTGACTGGCACTTACAATATGAATTGTTGGGACTGGGGGTGTAGCTCAGTGGTGTAGTTTCTCTAGCGTTTCTGAGGCTGTACATTGCATCACCAGTACTATCCATGTATATAAAATACAAATTGCAAAACAGTCTTTAAACAAACCAAAGCAGAAGAAAAACCATGAAAAAATTAATATCATGGCTTATTGTGGGAGGAGATTGGCACAAACATACAGGGGAGAGAAGTGCCAAGCCTAACCACTGGCATTATACATTTAAATAATGTCATGACCTGTTTTTAACACCTGAAGTCAAGACATTAATGCTATATAAATGACTATTTTGAATTTCCTGTTAGGGCACTAATGCCAGAGACTTCATCTTTTGAACCTAATGATTTGGGAATTACCTAGAACAGCAAAAACCCTAAAGCCAGAAACCAGTGAAATGTTTTTATGGGTTTCAATTTAATTTATTATGAAGATTTAAAGTTTCCCTCAGATTTAAAAACTTTTTACAAACAGTAACTAACTGAACATCCAGTTCCATTCTGGACCCTGAAGATCAGTAACACAATTATTCTAATCTAAAACATTCTATATTGTGAAGCTGCCCATCTAAAAGTCCAGAATAATCTTATCTCCTTGGGGCAGAGGTGAGTAGGCATGTTGTGCTATTCCTACACACAACTCAACTTCTAGCTTTCCCTAATCCAGACTTGAGGAGAACAATGAGAACACATTCCAAACTTCTTCCATGTTTCCATCTACCTTCTGACCACTGCCAAGACAAACTTGAAATCTGCAAGAGAGAAGGGTTACATGCAGACTGATTGGCATATATGTATATCTGCATTCATATGCACATCCTTCCATTAATTATTTTCCTTTATTTAAGGCAAGTTGTTAAACAAAAATAGGAGATGGGGGTGTGTGGGTTTGTGATATGTATGTGTACTTAGCCCATGTGACACCCTGAGTTTTAGCCCCAGAACCAAAAATAAATAGGGCCAATTGTTGTGGAGTGGAGAAAAAGCTAGTATGTTTTAAAAAAATGAGAATCATGGCTAGTTGTGGGTTTTGGTTTATCCTGATGCTATAAGAATTCCCACAATTTTCATATCTTCTGTGTAGTCTGTTGGCAGATGGAATGCAAACCCTCTGGGCTTTGTCCATTGTCCTAGAAATCCAAGAAAAATGAACATGGCAATGCCTCCCATCACACCAAGTCCCTATCAATGTAGTAATTAGCACTAAATCATTTGACACAGTAATTTTAATCAGTGCATTCAGTGCTAATGTCCACTTCACATTGTCTGGTAAGTACATACCCGAAAGGAAGCCTGACACAGAGAAGAGTTAAGATCTAGAGTGAACTTTTTGTTAAGTACCAGAGCCCTATCAGAATTAGCATACCAAACACAAATTTTGGTAGCCCTGAATTTTGCAATTGCATTCTTCACCCCTGGTTCACCCTCACCACCAAAGGAAAAGGTTCTATGAGAATCAGTGTATGAGATTTAGCCTTTAAGAAGCTAACTCTTGAGGCAGGAATCTTTCATTACCAATTATGTTCAACCACATTCAACCTTGGTGAATGGCTCACAGTGTTAAACTCAAATTTTAGAAACATGATACTTGGGGGAATAATACTTAAAGAGGTTATTTATCACATAGGATTATGTACTGTTGAGAACATGGTAGGGAAAATCAAAGACAGATGCTTCTCATTTAAAATAAATCTACTATACAAAGCTTTGAGTTAAAAACTAATAAATTAGAAGGCAATAATTTTAGTATAAAAGGAAACATCAGTAGATTTCTTCAGAGAGCTGTAGCAACATAATTGACAAAGTGACTCAGTTTCCGGAAGAGGACTAAGAGATGTGGGGATGAGGAGGGGAGAGGAAAGGGAGTGTAAAAAAATGAAGATGTGTCATATCCGTGTACCCACAGTGAACGTATTCACTATGTACCACAAACACATACAAACCTCATCTCAATAGTTAAAATTCAAAATATGTAATTAGAAATAAGTTAAAATTAAAGTTAAATGTACAATATTATAATGAAGATAGCAAATTTTTCTGAGTATATATGAAGCTTCTACATAAATAATGCTACTAAATGTAAAGTAAAACTTTCTCTAAAGTCAGTCTTCTAAAACTTTAAGAAGAAAACCAGTTAAGGCAAAACCTGACACTGATGGGATTACGTGTGTCAATGGATTTCAACATAGCTCAGTTTTCAGAGTGTCAGTGTAACAGGCTTTTGAAAATATAGCTTCTGTTGAGATGAAATTTAATTGTAGTTTCTATGGGAAGCCCCAAAGACAAGTGATCAGAATTTTGAATTAAACAATGAAGTAGGGTATATTCAGAATTATGCAGCTGTCCAACTATACCACTATCCAATTTTAAATCACTTTCCTCACCCCGAAGTAACCAATTAAAAGTCATTCTCCATCCACTTCCCCAAGCTCCTACCAACCACTGCTCTGCTTTTTCCCTCTGTGTGTTTGTTTGTTCCAGATGTTTTATATAACGGAATCATACAATGTATAGCTCTTCATGACTGATTGATTTCATTTAGCATTCATTTGTTGTTGTTGCTTGTTTTAAAATTTACTTTCTCATAATTCTGGAAGAGGGAAGTTTGAGATCAGAGTGCTAGCAGGTTTGTGACTACAATGGCTGTGTTTTTGTTTCCAAGACTCATCTGTATTGTAGCATGTGTCAGTACTTGATTCCTATTTAATAATCAAACAACATTCTATTTGGATAGAGAAATTTTGTTTATTCATTTACCCCTTGATAGACATTTGGTCTGTTTCTGCATTTTTGGTCCTCATGTGTAACATCGATGTGTGTGTTTTGTGCAGGTTGTTAAGTGGGTATATGTTTTCGGTTCTCAGGGTTTTAAGTGCTGGGTCAGAAGTTTAACCTATGATTAGCTCTGTGTAATCATTGTGCTGTTCTCCAAATTGTTCTTTAATCCTAGCAGAAGTACATGAGGATGCTAATTTTTCTACGTCCATCATAAGACTTGCATCTTTTTATTTCCACTATCCTCGTAGAGATGAAGTAATATGTTACTGTGTTTTTAATATTCATTGTTTGATGATTTCCTTCATCTTTTCCTGTGCTGATTGGTCATTTGTACATCTTGGGAAAACTGTGTGTTGAGGTTCTGATTCAATTTTTAAAACTGGGCTGTCTTCTCATTTGCAATAAATATTTTTAGACTGTCATATTCCCAACTTGTATATTGTTATCAATGGCTGTGATTTCACAATGCTTAAGCAGAAAGGGATTATAGAAATGAATGTCGACCTCCTCCATCATCAGATGAAAAAGCAGAGGCTTAGAGTGGCTTTCCTGTGGCCAAAGGAAGATTATGAGTAGCAGAGCTCTAGGGAAAAAAATGACTGTAAATCATAAATTGAAAAACAAAGTTTTCATAATTTACACAGCCATGGGTTGCTTAACAACAGAAAAATGTTCTGTGAAATTCATCTTAAGCAAGATACTTGTTATGTGAATGCTACAGAGGATGCTTAGATGAGCTAAGAATGGTGAGGATGCCACTAGGCTTGTGTGACCACCATCATTTATTCTATTGTTGACCAAACTATCATAGTCAGCTAAAGCTGCTTTGAAAACAACCTTTCGTTTTGGTATAATAGGGGCACAGGAGTGGCATCTAGTTGATAAAGGAGATAGTGCACTTGCCTTCAAGCTGTATTCAGCCAGCAAGAACACTTTATATTAGGTCAGTAAACTTAGGAGCTCTCTAAAGATATTTCTAGTCTTTTCATGAGTTGTCTTTGAGTCCTAAAAGTGACAGCAAGTTTGTCTGGTTCATAATAACCTTTGCTGGGAGTTCATTCTTCTAGTATTGATCACAGTAGCTGTGAAGAGCTTTAAGAAAGAGATTAAAATCAATGGGCTTCAAGTTGTAAAATAATGCCTTCATTGATTGGAAATTTACTCTTCCTATTGAAGGAAAATAGCCTTTCATTTTGCCTGATGAAATGAAGGTGGGAAATCAAGCATAGCCTTCAACCTGACATGTGATGTGAGGAAGAAAAGACAGGACTTTTGTTGGTTATGAAGTTCTATTATACCTAGTAGATAACACGGGACAGACAAACAATGCTCACATAGGATTAGTAGAAAGTGCATTGTTTAGATAACACACATGTTGGTTTTAAAGATGATTAGTTCACACTAATAACTTCTCACCACTCAGGTTGTCTTTGGACTGGAGAACAGCCTGAAGGTGCAGAAAAAAAATAGAAGGGCTTATTTACTGTTTGAAGAATTATAAATATAACATTTTTCTCATCTGGGCATGGCTTACTTCTCTGAGGTTACAGATTCTCACTGTTAGGAGTATGCGCTTCTAGACTGATGATGAGAAGTCACATGAATTAGGAATGAAAGCATCAGGTACCCAAGCTACAAAGATGAAGAATTCTTTCCAGAGGTTGTCCTGGATGGGAGAACTGATTGTCTCCACCCAGACCACAGAGCTAACTACCAGCAGTGCCAGAATTTTTCTGTAGGATGCTTTCTTGGTCTTGTCCAGCACAGAAACAATTGCAAAGCAATTGCTCAATTAAGTTTCCAGGGTTTCATACCATAAAGAAGGGTAAAAAACATTCTGGCCTATAAAATTGTCATGGTAGGTGTTATCAGTTGCTGGCTGTGGTCTTAGAAAAACACTGATTTTGAGCTACATAATGCCTTAGAAAATTCCTAAAGAGCTGGCGAGATACCTCAGCAGTCTCGAGCACTTTCTCAGTGTGGCTGAGCCATCCAAAAAAAAAGAAAAAAAAAAATTCCTAAAGATGAGTAAAGTACAAAATGTGTACCTTAATGGGGTGACTTGTTCTGAAAAGGGACAAGCTCATTCGTTAGGAGAGAAAAATCATTCCCTCAGATCAGATCTCTTAGGCTACCATGGTCAGCAGTAGAAAGTGCTTTAAAATCTATATATGTCTCTATATAACACAGTGGCAGGGTCATGCATCATCCTAGCGAGTGCCTGTGTGACCATACATAGCTCACCTCTCTCCCCAGACCTCAGTTCCTTCAGCTGTAAAATAAATGATTGAACTGGGTGTTCTCAGATCTCTTTCAGTTTTTTGATAGACCAATTTGATCTACATAAAAATGATAATTTGAATTTAAATTAGTAGTTTTGAGCCATTTTATCTAGTGCAGTAGTACTTTATGCTAGGACCTATTGTCTATAAAAGTTACCTTCAAATATTAATTTATATCATTGCAGTGTTGTAAGAGCATATGACACCCACTTCACATCCTTCTTTGCAATTACATACCCAGAAAAATATCTGATGGGGTGGGAGCAATTCACTCCCTTGATCTCTACTCTTTGCTAAGGGTCACTGATCCTGGGCCACGTCTCTTGCTTTCAGCAGACATTGCAGCCATCTCTGTAGGATGAGGAGGAGGTGGCGAAGGCATGAAAAGGAAGGAGGAGGGATGTGAGGGTGAGGAGAAGGCAAAAGGGATCCTTATTAGTTGTCTTCTGAGTGGTCAGTGACAGCTTCCAGCTCCTGTAGACCTCTGTCTCCAAGCATCACGCGATTTAGACAGTCACACTGGACGGCCAGCGGCCCGACAGCATCAGCCAGTCTGTATTTTGGATAAGAGAACTGAGATCTGGAGTGAGATGTGACTTATTCAGGGTTACACAGCTAGCTGTATAAGATTTTTTTTGTGTGTGTGTGATACCCGGGATTGATCTCAGGACCCTGTGCTTGCCAGACAAGCACTGATTCCACTGAGCTCTCTCCCTGGCCCCTGTATAAGATCTTAAAGCACTTTTACATACTGATTTCATTGCTTCACAGCAAGCCCCTGTGAGATATGCCTGTCAAATGTCACATTGGAATGGCCAATTCCCTTTGTACTGTGCCTTTATGGAAAGAATTAGTAGATTATATAAGGTGAACCAGTGGTTTCTAAAACTCACTTTGACTCTAAAATTAATTTTACAAATGAGAAAATTAGTGTGAAAGAAAAATGATTCAAAAATACCGTCCCACTAATGTCGAAGTTATGTCCAGGACACTGAAAATTTCTTTACCTTACAAAAATTATTAATTGTACATGTTTATGGGGTAGAGTATGATAATTTGATACATGTATATGATATATAATGACTGAATCAGGAGAGTCAGCATTCCCATCTTAAATAATCAAAGAGTTATAATTATACATGATAACTATTTATGAAGCCCAATATGAAATTTCCTGTTTATCGAGAAAAATTACATAGGCCTATGTCACCAGATGATACACAGTGATATAAAGAAATTCAATGTTAGAAATATACTAGAGATTATATTTAATCTCAAAAGCTTTTAGTAAGTTATATTATATTAATATAGTGGCATTTTAACATACTAGATAGATTCGCTTGGGGACAATATAATATTTAGGTTATGTGGTAACTATGTTTGTGAACAAGAGGTGAACTAGAAAACTGTTAATTAAGAGAAATTTGTATTAAATATATCTTCAGCATAAAGAAAAATAACTTTAAAAAAAGATGGGAAGGCAATTTATAAATAATACATTTTAATAATTTGTTTTCCAGGACCTTGTTCAGGTGCAAAATTAAAAAGTCCTGAACTGAATTTAAAAGGCACCCAGCACGTCTTCGAAGTAGGCCAGACACTGCGTCTCCAGTGCAGGTAAGAGGCTGTGTTGGTTTGGAAACAATCTAGCTGCCTTTGCCAAGGCAAAAGTCATTCATTCACTGGGAGAGTAGAGAGTGGAGAGGAATTTCTAAATCTAAGAAGTGGCCTGTATGTCTATCAACAGATGAATGAAAAAAAGGAATGTGATATTATACATAATGGAGTACTGCTCTGCCAGAAAGAAGTGTGAGTTTCAGTCATTTGAAGTAGAATAGATGACCTTGAAACCATAATGCCTAGTGAAATAAATCAGACTCACAAGTTCAAATATGTCTTATATGAGAAACCCAAAATATAAATGAACAGTAAAATCAAAGGTAGATAATAAGAAATAGGGAGATAAATTTTATTCAAAAGAAAAGGGAATTACCCAAAAAAGAAGCCTAAATAAATTACACAAATGAATATTGTTCATACAATACTCTTTGACCCTAATACATACAGGAAGATAAAATTAAAAATTGATAAAATCCTTGTAAAAAATATTTTGAGTGTGGCAGAAGTTTTAGGAATCAACCTGAATCTTGTGGCAGCTCAGTGGTTTTTGTATTATTGTTTTTGTCATGTACAGTTGATCTCACCTTACAAAAATGAGAAAAATAATCTTGGAAAAAGGGATTCATATGTAAAGTGACTTAAATTATTCACAGACATACTGTCCGAGTAGAAGCTTTCTGTATGCTCTCCCCATCACATAGGAGAAGTGTACTGAAAAGTTGAGGATATTATATAAATTAATTTTTCTATCCTAGGATGATAATAATAGCTACTATTTAACAATACATACAAAGCATTCACCGTTCTGGTTCTCAAAACAGACCTGAAAATTTCGTAGTACAGTTAAAGATTAACATAAAGTAAACTATCTGATACTTTACCAGCTTGTAAGTACATTTTAAAATACAGACAATAATCCCACATTACAATGGCTTTTAGAACTTATCTCTTAATGTAGAGCCATAGTGTTTCCCATTAATTTGGGTTGCCTTCAATCCGGTGAGTCATTTGTACTCAGGAAAGTAACTATTTATATATCTATAGCTCTTGTACATACATGTGCTCAAATGAGTGAATTTTTTCTGAAATAAGTTTTATGTATCATTGGTAATTCAAAATTCTAATGTTCATATATTTAGTATTTATTACTTTGACAAATGAATTTTTGAGAAATGTTATAAAATTTCCAAATAAAAATTATTAAATGGAAAAAAGAAAAAGGAATTAAGAGATAGAAGGAAGCAAAAAAGAAGGGAGGGAAAGGGAATAAAAGAAATAAAGATGTGTTATGTGCCTGTACCAGTTGTTGATTCTTTCAAGAGCTTCCCGTACTCCCTACAAAGAAGGTAATCATTAATAATGTGAACATGTGCCAATAAAAAAATAAAAACTTGGGGAAAAAAGGCAGAAAGATACATTTCTTCCCTGGAGATAGGATGATGGTTCATCTAAGATAGAACCTCAGAACGGGTGCTTGCTATTGGCCAAATGCATGCTGAGGAACGGGTGCTGAGTTCAGGTCCCAGCCTTGATTGTGCTTTGCTTTCTTATCTGCAACTGCAGGAGTAGAGCAGCTCATTCATGGTCTTTGCCAGAATCTCTGAGTACAGAAAACGAACGGCTGAGAATAACTAAATCTAGCTGTGGAAGGAACAGCAGACAGTTCTGCAGCACTTTGACCTTGAATTCAGCTCACATAAATGACACTGGCTTCTACAGCTGCAGCCACCTGCCTGGCTCTACTTCAAAGGAGAAGAAACCAGCAGCCACAATCTATATATTTATTAGGGGTAAGATTTCTGTTTTCTATATTCAGTTTGCTATTCCCTGGTAGTGGATCATATGCATTAACCCTAATCTTTTGGTAAGGTGTCTTTCCTGAGGAAAGGCTGAGAAAGAAATTCTACCACAGCTGTAAAAATTTACAAAATGCATTTCTAATACATTTCTTGGGTGTCAATCTCAGCCAGATTTTTTAAAGAACCAGTCTGTAAATCATATGCTAGGGGAGAGATGTGTGTCTATTTATTTGGCCAGTGTTCTCATGTCTTGAGCAGCGTCTGGCCCACAGTGGGATAGGATCTCAGTTCTAATTCTTAATTATTGGAAAGCCCAAGATAGGATAAGGGATTTTGGTCCTTTAACACAACCACATTGTCTTATATGTTAGAATCATAAATGATTGTTCTTTTTTTCTGGCCTAGGGCTATAGCTCAGTGGTAGAGCATTTAACATTACAAGATGCTTAGCGTGTTTGAGACCGAGACCTTAATCCTCATCACTAGCACATCCATGCAGCACAATCTCTTTCACTAAATTAATGCATAATGTTGCATTTATCCATGGCAATTACAAAATTAGTTCCCACTGACAAGAGTCTGTTACTTTATATTCATTCAGCGTGCATATAATGCTATAAGACTTGGCACATACCAGTATATAGTGGAAAAGGCAAAAAATAAAAATTAATGATTTTCATTATAATTGTATTCTTTCCAGAGAGAATGAATATATGAAGTAATACTCAAAATAAGTGTAAAACCCTTGAAAGAATATAAACTGACACTAGAAATGGCCCGTTGAGAAAGAATGACAAAAGTAGCTTGTCACTGTGTTCTTCCTGATTTAGTTCCAGTTTCTAAAACTTGTTGAGGAGGAGCTACACAATATAAAAGCAAAATTAGTAGGAATTAAAAGACAACCAGCTATTGGCATTAATAAAAAAAATATCCACCCTATGTCCACCTTCTGCTGAGTTAGAGAACAAGGTCTTTGCACTTGGAGATACTACAATAGATTTTAACATTTTGGTGGAACTCATTTTTTTAATTTTTGAAATAAGACAACTAGACAGTGTTTTAAATGAGCATAATGTGCAGTTGTCCAGATTTTAATTAGCCTACAGAGCAGCAGAACTATTACATGATATGATATGATATTGACATAATACTACTGTATTATGTCAGCCTAAATTTTTTTTTCTAGTTCTGAGACTTGAATGCAGTGCCTTTTCACAAAGCTGCACCCTGAGCCCTTTTTGTTTACTTATTTACTTTTCAGATAGAGTTTTAATCCCTAAATTACTTACACCAAGCTCAAACTTGTGATCCTACCCTAGCCTGGGGCTTCTGGGCTATACCTGTCTTGTCAGCCTGATTTGAACCACTTTTCTGTCCCAATTCCTCAAACTCAGTTCTGACAACATATGCTTTTCCAGGAGTAGCTAACAGCAGGGACTAAACACTAGCAGTCTGTCATCTGAGGGATACGGAAGAGTAGGCTATAGGCTGGGAAATTGTGCACAGGAAGTTGGCACATGAGGGAAGACAGGGTGGAGACAGAAGCAGGGCAGAGTGGAGGGGGGCAGAGTGGAGGGGTGCAGCCCTGAGAACAGAGACTTTGAGAGAGGTGAAATGGCCACTCAAGGGAGAAGAGACACATGCCTGAGAGTGACAAGGGAGACATCATGGACCCAGATGTGTTTCCTCTTTCCAGGACTGTAGTCTTCTGTTTTTTCTAGTATGTGGAAAAAAGCAAGCATTTTGCAGTGGGTCCTCAAGACTTCCTGTTTCTCTGAGGAGTGGGAGAAGAATTCATACTAGCATTGCCCATTGCTTAGAGAGTCCAACTTGCAAATAGACACTTATAAGAATAAAAGAAGCCATCTTTTTTTTTCTCCTAAAAAATAATGTTCACTTCTTTTTCCATTTAACTTCTGTAGTAGTCAATAAATACCACAGGATTATGGGCCCAGCAGCTAGGGATTACAAAGCCAACTCACATCAATCCCTTTTTATAATAAAAGAGAAACTTAGTTATATAAAATTATTTTCATTTTACCTACACAGCAAAGTTTGGAAAATAAACATTACTTTAGTGTCAGATCAATTGTTAATCTACTTTCAGTGGGACAAATTCCATGTTTCTTAATTACTGTTATCTACAAGGTGCCTTCCCAGTGCAGAACTTTTTCTGTCATACAGCAAAAGTTCACTACTTTATAAATGAATAAATAATTTGTATAATAGATGATGTGTAGAATACATTGTTTAAATTAATAAGGGCATAAAGTCTAAATTTAATGGGAAAGAGAGCCACAATCACACAATATTTGTAGTGGGTTTGGGGCTCTTATAGTCATTGCACCATGGACTTGTCATTTCTGCTCTCTTAACAGTAACAAAGAGTTACGAGTTCCAGTATCTGAAAATTCCCACATAATTTGTTAGACACCAGGAAGCTGTATTTCAAAGATAGTTCTAGGAAAAGGAAGGATTGTGAAATTCTTTGTATTTCGTAGATTGTGACACACATTTGAATTCAATATGAATGTTATATGAATTCATTGGAAACATTGTCATTGGGACTGATTATCTGTGAATAGGATGAATGACAAAAGGTATTTGAGAGGATAGCAGTGGGCAAAGGAAAGCATCCTGAGTCTTGTTTGCTAATTAATTTATCCACCTGATTTATAGGAGCACTTGTGTGCCTGTAACTCTCCTATGACAAGTCATGGCCACACTGTCTTCTTCCTGGTAGCATATTATTAATCTCACCTTATTAAAGTACAGAATATCTGTGACATGATCTGCTAAACAATTAGAAGTTTTTCAAATAGCCTACTATGTTATATATTGTTGTTTTCATTGTTTTATTCTCTTTCTGAGAAAATTTGGTCTCTGCTTCCATTTTAATCAAGCTCTTCCATTACAGGTTTATTTTAATATAGCTGATAACTCAGAGACTTGTCTTTGGGATTTATAAAACTCCAAACATTATTACATGACTGTAATTACTCACTACATATTATTACTTATTTACTGCTGAATATTTGCTTCAGAACATGTTGGTATCTTTGATGTTTTCTATCCTTGATAAACATTGGCAGGAATGCTTGCATTTCATTTCAGTTTGCTATAAAAGCAGTTGTGACAAATATTGTTTAGCTATCTTTTCAAAAGACAGATTTGTAGACTATGGTTTTGTCTACCTAGCCAAATCTGTGTAAATTATAAATTAACATTCAGATATTATATTTATTGCTAAGTCACAGTTCCACATAATACATTGATTTGGATATTAACATCTGATCCCTGGTATATAGAAAAAGTAATATGGTCACTTTATCACCACAGCTGGTAAAAATTTGCCAAATCTCTAGTGTAATGCATTAAATCATTTTAATTACTCAAATGAAATTTCCCATCAATATAACTTGTTACATTTGTTACGTTTCTCTTTAACAAATAGCTTTGTTTATATTATGCCATTTAATCCTTACCACCATCTGGTGAAGTGTTACTGTCTTCTTTTTCCAAGTCAAGGCCCAAGAATTCACTTTCGGGCAAGTCTCTCTGGGGGCACAGGGACGACATAAATGTATGTTGTGGGGAAATGCACAGGTAGTGAGGTGTTTTCCCTCCAGAGCCTCGGTGCTGCGAGATGGGAAGAGACAGTGGGGCCGATGGCGGGGCCGCTGTGTGCAGAGAGGCAGAAGGCAGGGTGGTCCCTGTCCGCACAGTGGTGGCGTGGAAGGAGCTGGAAGGCTCGAGGGATTCCATCGGCCCTGATGATTAGATGCCAAGCAGGTGAAGGAAAGCAAGGAACCAGAGTGATTGATGCTCAAATTCCACAAGCAACAGTTAGGCAACTCATTCCTGGTGCTCTAGCCAGATGGAGCTTTGTACCATTCAGTTCCACTGATGTGAAGCTATATTCCTCCTCCTTCTCCTCCTCCTCTTCCTTCTCTTTATGCTCCTCCCCCTGCTCCTCCTCCTCCTCATCCTTATCCTCACCCTCCCAGATATACCTTTGCTATAGTCAGGGGCACATGGCTTTTGAGTTAGAATAGCTGAAAAATTGAATCTTTCTGTTGATAAAACTTTAAAATGTGGGATCACAAAGACAAAAACTGCATTGTAACCCCTAATTTATTGCCAATTTCAAAAGATTTCTAGAGGAGTGGTAATGTTAGGGCCATCTAGCTATTCCCCATGGAAAAGATGCAGTGCTTTCATGATGGTTTTTGATGATCTGGTGTGCTTAAGAAATTGGCCTTAGGCCAGCCTTTGCTGAAAATTAGGGCATCTCATTAAAATTATAATCTATGGATTGTGACAAATAGCAGAAAAGAGACTAGAAGATGGCATCACTGATGTATTTCATTTTGTCAAGATCTTTAATTTAATTAGAAAAACTTTAAACTTAGAATGTTAAGTTTCCTGCGCTGTACAGTTAGCTTGTCTTCCTCCTTCTCCAGCCCTGAGCCTTTAGGAACTACCCAAATAAAACATCCTCTCTTAAAGAGTTACAATTAGAAAGTGGGAAAAATGGGGTGGGGTATGGCTGGATGAGTATGTCTTGCTCTTCCCTGTAAGATAAATTTGCCTCTTGTCCCCTTTTCTTGATTTTTCTTTCTGAGTCTATTAAAGTAAATAGGTTGGAGTGTTCAAAAATGTTTTTCCCCTTTGGTTTTCAATAGTGTGCCAAGTTATAGAATCCTATAATTTTGAAATTTTCCAGTGACTTTCTAGGATTTCAGCTCACAGATATGTATTAAAAGGCAAAGATTTTATTTTTTTTTAATGTGACTACTATTCAAAAGGGGGTCTCTTAGGTGAATAGGGTCCTGCAGGTATCTTTCATGAGGACCCCACTAATGTTGCAAGGAATGTAGAGATTCTTCGAACACCCCCTTCCTGTAGGCATTTTCCTAGATCTACTCCAGTTGGGGATACAGAGGAGCTGCTTGGCCAATGCTGCCTAGTAGAGTGATGCATAAAACTAATGAGATCTGCATTAACAGTCTAATCTGAGCTAGAAAAATTAGCCGA
>PVKA01042898.1:0-17116 GCA_004027165.1 Ctenomys sociabilis | reverse complement strand
GAAGAAGAAGAAGAAGAAGAAGAAGAAGAAGAAGAAGAAGAAGAAGAAGAAGAAGAAGAGGAAGAAGAAAGACGTTTGCATATATAGCCATTCCTCAGCAACCACAGGAGATTTGGTTCCAGGAAACCTGTAGATACCAAATGTTCAGATACTCAAGTCCTTTATATACAATGGCATGATATTTGCATGTAACCTGTGCTCATCCTTCTGTAGACATTAAATCATCTCTAAATTTAGACTATGAAAAGTACATAAATGTTATATAAGTAATATTTCTACTTATTATGAAATGATGACAAGAAAATTTCTGTACATATTCAGCGCAATTCAGAATTTATTTTTCAAATGTTTTCAATCCACATTTGGTTAAATATACTGATGTGAAATCTATAAATATGGGGTGGCAACTGTACACCAGTTGGCTATATCTTCTCCAACTGCTTATGAATTAAAGATGGCAGCATGCTGAAATTTGCCCGATATTTCTTAACCTTTTAAGAATTTATTTGTGTGTTTCTATGATCGGAAACTTAAAAAATATGAGCAGAAAGAAGCATTAAGTACATAAGGAATCCATTGCTTTATCATCCAAAGAGATCCATTAAGTTTTGAAACAATTTTTTCAAACTACTTTTGAAATGTTTTGCACACTTGCTGGCGACTTGCATTTATTCTTTTGCAGTTGGGCTGTTTGAGTACATTGTCTTTATTTTCTTTTTCAGTCATTTTATTGGTACACTTTAGATATACTAATGATCATGTTAATTGTGGAGAATTTGTACCTGTACATGATATAATCTGATTCTCTTTCCCCACTCCCCTGTCTTCTTTTCAGCTCCTCCTCGCCTTCCCATTTACAAAACATTTGTTTCTATGTTTCCCTTCTTTCCTCGTTTTTAACTTTTTCCCTCTTTCCCCTCTCCTCTTGTTCTCCTCATTTGAACATTTACTTCCTATTTCACAATACCTACTGTACATTTTGGTTCTTATTTACATTTTTGGTTTTTCACAACACAGAAATATGGTGTATTTACACAGGTGTGTCCAATTTATTTTATGTATGGTCTCAAGCTGCATCCATTTACCTAAAAATGTCTCAGATTTATCCTTTTTCATGACAGAGCAGCACACCATTGCATAAAAAATATCCACATCATCTTTATCTGTTCAACAGTTGATGGGCACTTGGGCTAATCTCAAGATTTGGCTATTACAAACTATGCCACTGTAAACATTGCTGTGCATATATTGCTGTGGTATATTGTTTTTAATTTGTTCAGGAAGATAACCAGAAGAGAACTAACTGTGTCAAATGGGACCTCTAGTCCTAGCTTGTTAAAGAGTCTCCACACAGATTTCCACAGTTGTTATACCAGTCTACACTCTAAGAGAATGGTTCCTTTTTCCTCACAGCATTGCTAGTGTTATTGGTTGATTTCTTGATAATAACCATTCTTTCTGTGGTGAGATAGAATCTCAGTATTGTTTTAAGTTGTATCTCTGAAATGACCAATGTTGTTAAATGTTTTTTGATGTATTGCTATTTGTACTTTTTCATCTGAAAAGTGTGTGTTCATCTCAGATGTCCATTTTTAGACTGGGTCTTTAAACTTGGACTGGGTCTTCAGATGTTCTCAATAGTAGTCCTTTAAGGGTTAGCTGGCAAACCATTTCTCCTCACTCTATGGGTTGTCTCGCCAGTCTATTTGTGGCTTTTCTTTTTAATTCTTTTTTTTTTTTTTTTTTTTTTTTTTTTTTTTTTTTTTTTTTTTTTTTTTTTTTTTTTTTGGTGGAACCAAGGATTGCACTTAGGTCCTTGTGCTTGCCAGGGAAGCACTTATTCTACTGAGCCATCTCCCAGCCTCCCTTTGATTTTTATTAACAATTTTTTTTTAACAAGATGAGATCCCAGTTGTTGATTCTTTGCAATAGCTCTAATGCAATTGGAGGTTTTTTCAGTCTGCCTACAGCATTGTCTTCAAGAGTTCTACCTATTCTATCTTCCAGCAGATTTAATATTTCCATTTAAGTGTTTTTTTTAATGGCTTTTAATATACAGTTTTCCAAAACATCTGAGTAGTATATAAAGAAATTCCCCAAAACAGCAAGGAGTAAGATCCATCTTGGCTACAACCTCAGTTCTAATCCTCTCTGGAAGTAAACACTGTCATTGGTTTTCAAGTGGATCATTCCAGACCATTTACAATGTATTAGTATTTATTTGAGTCTTATGTTTTCTATAACAAATACCTGAAGTAATAAACACAAAACAAAAGGTTTATGTTTCTTCTTATGCCTTTTGATGTTCCAGTTTATGATCATTCTGTACTTTTTGCTTCTGTGTCTGTTGAGAGGCAGCACATCATAGTAAGAGCCTGTGATGGAACAAAAATGCTCACCAAAATTCTAGAAAGAAAAAGAGCAAGAGAGAAGACTGGGGTCCTACCCCTTCTCCAAGGACATGCTACCAAATGACCAAAACAGTAAGACAGTGGTTGAGAACTGTGGCACACATATTGTTCTTTTAAGGCAAAATATGTTAATGTGTGAGTTATTTTTTTCAAAGCTAAAACCTCCAAATTAAGTTTTAATTGCAGTATTGGCATTTTGTGATAAATAAGTGGGTCGTGGGTTGCCATTGGGGCACTTAATTCTAATATCATCTCTCTGGGATCCAAGCTTTCACCACATGGATCTTTGGGAGCATTTCAAATCCCAAATACAACATCATACTATATATTTTATCCTAAAGGTTATTCTTTTCACTGACTCTGTGCTTTCAAGAGCTTTTCTGTTTCAGTTTTAACTTGTCCTCTGTAATTGCTGCAACATATTTCATTCTATGAATCATAACTTACGTCATTATGTTCCTGTTGTTTTTGATCTTTCAAGTTTATAACCATAAAACAATGAAAATTCTTACATATGATCTTCATGCACATTCTAAGTGTTTCTTTAGCATAATAACAAGAAGCAGCATTTATTTTTTATGTATTTAGTACAGGTCTACGGGGTCTCACTACACAGAAGAGACTAGTAGTGATCTTCCTGTTTTCAGCCTCCCAAGCGTTGGATTACAGGCACATGCCACTATGCCCAGTCTTATTTATTTATGGAAGCAGCATTTCTGAGTTGAAAAGTATCTATAATTTCAATACCACTATAGATCTCCTTAAAAAATACAAATAAATTCTACTGCTACCAATTTAGAAGCATATCTATTTTTCTACATCCTAACCAAATTAGGGCACTATATTGTTTTATAAGTTTGCCATCTAATAGGTTAAATATGGCACTTCATTGCTTTAGTTTGTGTTTTGTGATTTGCTAGTAAAGCTGAGCAAATTGTATCATTGTTATCTTAATTTATTAAATTTTAGTGGATCCTCACATATACAGAATCCATCAGACCTTAATGATTTAATCTACAGTAGATTTAAAGCTCAGGCTTTCAAAGTAAAACTTGATTTCATAACTGTTGCATTATGGAAATGAAACTAGTGTTCCACTTGAGTTGAGATTGGCTTTCAGTGCATTAATGAATGCATTTCTATTCCTGATGGGCTTTTTTTTTTTTTACAGAGACATTCTAGTGTCTCAGAGTTTGGAAAGTTAAGATTGACTTTTTTAAATTGTTAATTTATAATTTATCCTGAAAAAGTTTCCTTAAAGTTAAGTATGTAAATGAAAATTAAACAAATCACCCCATATAATAATGAACTCTACTGACTAATCCTACAGGATTCTCAGTTCTAAGTTTTGAGTTCTTGAATGTTATTTTTAATTATTTCAGAGGGTATAATAAAAGCTCATTTAATGTGTATGACCAACACTACTAGTTAACTGTCTAATCATAAATTAGTAAAAGTGGAGAGTTGAAATGTTTAGGATGTATATTAAGCACTTTAACTGAAAGCATATAAATATGCATTTATTTACCAATCTTTTAAGGTAAGGGCAACACTTTTTTCTCTTTGTATGGATCTACTAAATGGTTCTATGAAGTCTTTCTTGCATAAGTCATCCCAGTACATATCATCTTTAGTGTTTAAAATGGATTGAAAACTTCCCTATTATTTTAAACCATTATGAGTGCAGTTCATTTCACAACATTTTTCAGGCTCTTCATTTTCATGCCTTTTCCCAATGAACTCAATTTGGATATTTAAAAGCAGCAGAAATAATTTGTCTCACCCTATTTCATTGTTTGATACAAAACCTAATTAAAATTATTTGTGCCAGCAGAATTGAGGACCACAGTTACCCTTGGAAAACTAATGTCTTAACTAATGGAAGAGGAAGGAAATTTGCATATTGCAGAAAGCCTACGCATGTCAATGGCACTACTCAGATGTTTTATTGAGATTATGGATGGCATATGTCAACTCAGAGAGTTATTTATATGGAGGTCATTTAGGCAGAGTCTACTCTGTTATATAGTACACAAAAGTTCTCAGTGCATTATTAGTTATGAAAGAAATAAACTGAATAAAAGAACTAAAATGTAACTAGATATAGATGAAATACTTGAATAATGTAGTCAAAGTGGCTTAATATCTTGGATGGAAAGAAACTATTACCTTAGCACACTTGGATAATTTAATAGGAGAAAAGTAGATTTAAGATTAGGAGAACTGAGTCTTGGCCTTTTCCTGGAAGATAATTTGTTATGGCACAATGGTCAATAATAAAGTCACTTAATCTCCTTGGAACTTGATTTCTTCTTCTTTTGAATTGGATTAGCCAATCCTGATTCACTTGCTGAAGAGCATCATATGATTTCAGAATATATATTAGTAGATGATGTGTCTCCATGGGCAGAGACCATACTCCGTTCATTATGATTCACAGCATTTTGAAGAGGAAAATCAGTCACATGAATAAATACTTGTTTTTTAAGTATCTGTAGGCTTCTTACATCAGCACATGAAAAGGAGAATTCTTGGGTCACAACAATCGAGTCTCATACACTGAATCTGAAATGCACTGGCTGGAAGTCACATTTCTGTGCTTCCAGCATGGAATTCCTGTTTAGACGATGTGGTCCATGTTTGCTATTTATATAAGAAGAAAATTTTGCTACTTTGCTGCTCTTATATTAGGTCAAAACATGACTATTTTCACGTAATTTATTTTTCATTAGGCAAGCTCTACCTGATGACAACTGCTCTGCTGTTCAGATGGGTGACTGAACTTGCATCAGGAACATGGCACCATTGCCACCAGAAGTAGGACCACAGATTCTCTCTAACAGTCAAATCTGAACCCAATCTGTTCCTGCCTTGTTGTGGATAATTGGGAATTAACTATTACTGTTTTGTGTTTACTCGTTATTATATAGTATTATTTCCCTAATCAAAATCATAGTCTAGTAAATCCAAGTTAACCAATATAATAGGGTAAAGCTAATAATGCCAATTATATAAATATTATTAACAGTCAAATTTCATGTGCATGTACTTTTATTGTGGTCCTGGGCATCAAGTCCAAGTCGTATGCATTCTGGATAAATGTACCACTAAGGTGTGTCTTCAGCACTAAACGTCGAGATTTACATAACAGAAGAAATAAAAATCATAAGCCAGATGCTCAATGAAGAACTCTACATTTACTTGTTTATAATGGAATTTTTAAATAAAATGCCAGGTCTTTGCTGAATTTACCAAGTTTCTCTACATTCTCAGAATAACAGCCTTATATTTTGGCTCCAACTGATTACAGATCAGTTCTTGATTACAGATTCAAATTCTCAAGTGGTTGCCTCACAAGAACTTGTTCCTCACCTCCTCTAATAGGAATTGATTAAGTAGGTTAAAGCACAGTCTCAATAAAACTATTATGTTCATTTAAGCATTAGTTTTTTTTTCTTTTGTGAGACCCTACCATTCAATGTAAAGAAATAAAGTTGTCAAAATTTATTAAGACATTCATATATGCAAGAAAATCTTCAACATGGTTTTGTAAGAAATTTATGAAATATGTGACCATATGTTTATTGAAAAGCATAAATTGTAACACAAAATACATATTCTTCTCTTCTGCCATATTTTTTTTCCAAAGAGTGGTAAGGTGAAGAATAGGTTTTGTTTTTTGAGATGAAGGCTATAATCGATTATCTTATCTTTGAAAATGCTTAATGAGACAATATATACAATAAGTAATGCACATATAAAACCTACATACATATCATCTTTAGTTTCAGTTTCTTTAAAATGGATTAAAAACTTCCCTATTATTTTAAACCGTTATGAGTGCAGTTTAATTCACAAAATTTTTCAGGCACTTCATTTTTGGCCTTTTCCCAACAAACTCAATTTGGTTATTTAAAAGTAGCAGAAATAATTTGTCTCACCCTATTTCATTGTTTGATATAAAACCTAATTAAATTATTTGTGAACAATAGGTCCACATGGTGCCAGCAGAGTTGAGGACCACAGTTACCCTTGGAAAATTAATGTCTCAACTAACAGAAGAGGAAATTTGCATATTGCAGGGAGCCTATGCATGCCAATGGTGCTAGTCAGATGTTTTATTGAGATTATGGGTGGTATATGTCACCTCAGAGAGTGATTTATGTGGAGGTCATTTAGGCAGAATCTACTCTGTTACATAGTACACAAACATCCTCAATGCATTATTAGTTGTGAAAGAAACAAACTGAATAAAAGGACTAAAATGTAACTAGATATAGATGAAAATCCATCATGTTTCATGATGTGAAACATGGTTTATAACTAAAATTCCATGAACTATAATTTAGGGACTGATTAAAACACTACTCTTGGAGACTAGCATGGATAAAACCCAAGAATGTTTCAACGAAATACAATTTGACAGAAACATCAAAGGAAGAAATTTTAGTCACTTGGGATTCATGAGGAAACGTAAATTTATCTGGCAGGGGCAATGTGAGGGAAGTAGTGTACGATGATATGGCGTTATTAAGGGTATAATTTGTCAAAAGAAATGCTAGCATCTAGATGCACTTGAGAACTAGGAAATGTAGCAAGGATGAGTGGAAGATACATTTGGAGGCACAGGCACCTTACATAAAACTCTGGCCGAGGTGGGGGTGAATTTGGAATGTGCTGAGAGCTTAGCAAATGGGCCAGTGTCATTGTCTATGCAAGGTTTTTTTAAAAAGGAATTTTAAAAATATATAATAAAATAAAACAGGATTTTACTAAAAAAAATATAAATTTGGTAGTATCTGTGAGATTGCATAATGTTGTCTTCAAGTTAGTAGTTTAGATGACGAGATATATGATGGCAAAATTGGAAAAAGTCATAAGAAATTAAAAAGAAGAGAAAAATAATTTGAAGCATTAATTGCTCCTTTCCATAGACCAGCAGAAATCAGCTGTATAATTATCCACGCCATCAACATTGAGCTAAGTTGATAGAAAAAGGGAAAGGGAAGCAGAATATCAATAGACATTTAAAAATTGGGATTCAGAGAATAGAATGCATACGAAATATGAAGTAGAGAAACTTGTAACATTTCCTATGTCTATGGTTTAGAAAATTGGTTTCAGAGAGAAGCAAAGGGACAAACATAACAACATTCATTTAGTAAGTCAGACCAAATGGAAAAAACTGTAGGTATTTGAAGATAAGTATTCTGTTTTAAAAGCAGGTAAATATACACGCAACAAAATCAGAGTTGGAGCTACTACGTAAGGGCTGATTAGCTTTTACCAAAATCAAAGGTATGGTTGAAATTATCTGGAGAAGAATAAAGAGCAACAAGCAAAGGAAGCTAAGGAAAAAAATAGTAGGAAGCACAAACATTTCTAGAACTAACAAAGGAAGATAAAAATTTGGCTTTTGATTGAAGATGGTTCAACTGGCCAAATCCTAACATTTTATTACCATAGTAATGCAAATTCATAGAAGGCTGGCTATTGTGGGATATGCCTGTAATAACAGTTTGAGAATTGCCATGAGTTTGAGGCAGGCCTGGGTTACGTAATGAGGTCAATACCAGCCTGGACTACATAGTGAGACCCTGTCTCAAGAAACAAAAAGTAAAACAAAACAAAATTCACAGGAAGATGAAAAATCCCTATAACTTAAGAAGTGAAACATAAAAATCACCATTTGTTAGAGTCTGTGAGAAACTTTCCACTTAATATAGAACATGTGAAAATAATTTGCATGAAATCTAGTCATCTATATATGTATGAATTAATTTCCAAAACAAAGTGAAACTGAAAACAAAAACAACAACATCAGCAGTTGAATTTAAAGTTGCAGTTGTTAAACTTTGCAATTCAGCAATTTCATCACTGGGATTTGACCAGAAAGAATGAGAGCTTATACAGTGGTAGGTTTATTCATGAACTTTTAATTCTTCCAGTGATTCTGGATACAGAATTCATTCTGGTTGCAATTATTCATTCCTTGTAGTAATTCTGGATGCAACCAAAGAGAAAACATACAATCACAGAACAAATTCTGTGATCAGAATCACAGAAAAGAATTAAGTTCATGAACTGAAGTGCCTCTGTATTTATCAAGAATAGAAGAATGCCATCGCTTTATTTCAAATAAACAAAATGAGAAACAATTTAAATGTCCATCAAGTATGTTATGGTTTATATTTCGAGGTTCCCCTAAAGCCTCATGTGATCATAGGCAGGTCCTTTGCAAGGTGATTGGAGTGCAAGGGCATTATGAGTAACTTGCTGTTAGGAGGTGGGGTCTGATTGGAAGAGGCAAGTGACTGTAAATATAACCCAAAAAATTTATATTTTTTTTCTGGTTCCTCTTTTTACTTTTTCCTCCCTGCTACCATGTCATGCATGATTTCTTCTTGGCCATTCCGCCCTGACATGGAGCTACATGACTATGGACTGAAACATCTACAAACTATGAGCCAAAGTAAACCTTTCCTTTTTAAAATTGTGGTTGTGTTTTAGTGATGAGAATTAACCAAGACAGATTCAGGAGGAATTTGGAAAGCTTTAGAGCTCCTAGATGGAGAAACAGCCCTAGGATGATGCTATAAGCAGAACTTTATGGTAGGTCTGGTCAGGGTTCAAAAGAGCAAAATGCTGATAGTAATGCAGGCAGTAAAGACTAGCTCCAAGGGGTTTTGGTTGGGGAGGGCTCCATGGGCAGCTGGATTACAGACCATGTATGTTATGCTCTGGTAGAATACAGTATGTGTATATATTTTGCTCATGTTTTAAGACTTTGAAGGAGAAAGAAATTAAGGGTGAATGACTAATTAATCCAGGGGAAGAAACTGTAAAGCAGTCCAGTGTTCAGGCTGTGGCACAGATACTGCTTTTAGCCAGGTTTATGAATGAGGATAAATCCCTTTTGAAAAGTTTGAGTTTGGCCAGAAAACTGATAAATTTTGAGGCTTTTGAAGATGTTCCAGAGGAGAACTTGTTTGCTAAAATCATTACCATTAAAAGAAGCCAAGAATTTACAGCAAGATCATAGGAAAAAAAAAATGGCTTAAAGGCATGTGAAGAACCAGTAAGATCCTACTGTTTGTAGTCTTAAAATTGCAAAAATGAAAGACTTTTCTTTATGAAAAGATCCCCAGGGCATCACACTCAAGTAGGGCCTCCTAAAGATTTTCCCAGAGGCTAGTTCTTAGCACTCATCCAGGCACTCAGAAGCTTCTTCCATCATGATACATGGAAGCCTGGCTGCTGCTTCAGCAAGTGGTGGGCCTTGGTATTGTCCACATGGAGCTATAGAAGAAGCCAGGCAGTGTGACCCTGAGAAGGCAATGCATGGAGCAGGGAACAGGGAGCAGGGAGCTGAAAGCACAGTGGAGAACATAAGCAATTGGAGAAGCCAGGAATATGGAAGATCTGGGGAAAGCTGAAAGGAGTCAACAAGGTCAGCCCAAGAGAGAAAACATGAGAGCTACAACAGCCAGCAATGCCACAGGGGTGAATTTGCTCAGACTTTTGGAGATCACAGTTTACCTCAGGTGTTTCACATGGAATTATATGATTTATTGTTTGTCCTCCTGGGTTTTGGTCTTACCTTGGTCTGATTTCTTTCTCTCTTGCTGTTCTTCCTTTTTGGAATAGAAATATTTACCTTATGCCTTTGTATATTGGCAGTGTTTAATTTTTTCATGATTTTTTTTTTTTTTGGAAGTTCACAGCTAAGAGTTTGCCTTAAGTCTCAGACTTTGGACACTGACTTTTCAGCAGTGCTAGAACTATTTGGACTTTGGTAGCTCTTGCAGATGGGCTAAATGCATTTTGTGTAAAGCTATGTGCTGAAGTCTTTTGGGGCAGAAGCAGAATGCTATGGCATATATCTAGATGTTCCCCTGAACCTCATGTGATTATAGGCAGGACCTTCAGAAAGTGATTGGGTTATAAGAGCATTAAAGCTGACTTGCTATTAGGAGGTGAGTCATAGTCAGAAGAGGTGGGTCACTGTGGACCTGAACCAAGAATTTGTATCTCCCCTCTCAGCTTTTCTCTGTACCCACCCCTCCACTTCCTGCCACCATGCCAAGAGTTATTTATTTTCTGCCATTCCATTATACTTCAGAGAAACCTGACTATGCATGGAAACCCTATAGCTTGTGAGCCAAGATAAAAATATCCTCCTTCCGGATGTGGGTATTGGGTATTGTTTCTCAATACCCAAAGAGAGAAAGTAACTAAGATATACAATGGATAACTCTTATGATGTGTTGAAAATGAATGAGCTATAGCTACAAATAAGTACTTGAAAGGATTTGGCAAATAACAAACACAGAAGCAACACCCCAGGGTGAAAAAAAGTATGTTTGCTGGCCTGGGGAGATAGATCAGTAGAATAAGTGCTTATCTGGCAAGTGCAAGGTCCTGAGTTCAGTATCTGGTACCACAAAAAAAAGTGTGTATGCTTTGATCCCATGAAGTTCAAGGACAGGTAAGACTAGGTGACAGAGCTTGGAAGAGAAGTATCTTTTGAGATGCTCATAAGAAATGTTGGAGGGAGGCTTTTGAGTAACTAGAAATGTTCATGTCTTGATATGTATGTCGTTGCCTGTATATATTTACATTACTGTATAAAAGTTATAACTGAATAAGAGGTATATTCAAACTGGGAGGTTAACTATATAAAGAAAAGAATCCACATTGAAGAGATTCAATAAATGATGTAGAGTATTAACTTGACAAGGTCTCTAAAAGTAGAGACAATGTCAAAGACATTCAATCTTCAAAGCAAATGGACAAACATTCATAAATATCATAACACAAATGGAAAATAAGTAAAAATTAAGGATCTGACAGTCTAAAAAATGCTTTGCTGCAAATTAAAAGCCCTGACAGTTTTAAATAAAAATTAATGATAAAAACTCTCTTTTGCATATTGTTATAAAATTGAATTTTAAAGATAAAGAAAAATATCCTGAAGGCACTGACTTGGAAGGAAAAAAGGAATTACCCATAAGAGACTAAGCATCAACCAAGCCTAAAATGATGGAGCAAAACTTTGAGTACAAGGTAAGATATTGTATGTGAAAAATATGCATTGTTCTTTAAGTTTATAATCTCAGAACATATAAAAAATAATCTTTAAATATTTGATGGTTTAATTCACTATCCTAAGTAATAACTTGATGAAAAGAGATAGTGAGTATATTAAGATAAGCTAAATTCTGGGTATTTGTTTGTTTGATTGGTTTTTTGAAGCAAGCCCTCTCTGTTTAGTTCAGGGTGTCTTCAACTCACTATGTAGCCCAGGCTGGGCTTGAACTCACAGTGATCCTCTTGCTTTACTCTCTCAAGTGCCAGGATTACACGTGTGTGCCACTACACCCAGCAAGGTAAGCTAAATTCTGGAGCTGATCAGGTTTTCCAAAAGGTATAAGGGCCAGAAGGAAGATATTTATAAATTTAGTGAAATGCTTTAAGAAGCCCTTAGGTCAAAAACATAAAGAATCTTGGAAAATGATTTAAATTGAATGAACATGAGAATACAACAATCAAAATTAATGAGCAACTTCCAAACAATGCTCAAAGGTAAATGTATATCATTCAATGTTTATATCAGAAAAGAAGAAATGTCTTAGAGCAGTGATCCCAGCTTCCACTTAAAGAAACTACAGGGCTAGTGAAACAGATCAGTGGACTAAGCGCCTGCTTAGGCAGGCTCAGGGGCTGGCGTTTGTTCCCCAGCACCACATACTGCACTGGCCCTGCCCCCAGGCACACTGAGCTGGCCACTGAGACCAGGCGAGGTGGCACAAATCTGTAACCCAGTGCTGAGGAAGCTGAGAACAGGAGGATCAGTAGGAGTCCGAGCTGTGTAGTGACAGCCAGTACCAAATATATATATATATAAAACCCCAAACTGCAAAAATGTAAATTAAACCAAAGCAAACAGAAGGGATAAAAGGAGAACACAAATTGGTAAAATAGAACTAGAAAGTGAGAAAATGAATTAAATCAAACACGGTTTTTTAAAGAAATAAAAATATTTTTCATGCTTCTATTGAGTTCTACCAAGTTGTTTTTTTCCCCAAGGAACCAGGGATTGAACTCAGGCCCTTGCACTTGCCAAGGAAGCGCTTATTCTACTGAACCATCTCCCCAGCCCCTTTTTTCATGCTTCTGGACAGACAGACTAATTAAAGACACACACATGCACACACAGGCATGCACACACCGAAGAGACAGAGACAGAGAAAAAGAAATGGAGACAGAGATAATGATAGAGAAATAGGCCAATATTAGGACTAAAAAAAGAGACATTACCATATATTAGAATTTATAAATTTTAGTGAAATTATAAAGGACTATTACAAACACCATTATGCTTGTCAATTCTTAACAAAGATAAGTAAACAAAATATTTGAAGAATTCAAAGTACTAAGGCTCACTCAGAAAGAAATAATAAAGAAACTGGTTCACACTTGAAAGTCTTTCACCTTAAAAACTCCAGGCTTAGATGATAAACTGGGATATTCCAGACATGCAAAACCAGTTGTGTGTGTGTGTATGCATGTGTGTGCGTGCATGCATGCATGTGTGTGTGTGTGTGTGTGTGTGTTTGGGGGAAGAGAAAGGAAAGGAGGGGTAGGGAGGAGGAAGAGAGGGAGACAGAAATATGAAGGGCTTAGATCACTTAAATTTAGAGATTAGTAGTCTTATTTTCTATTAATGCCTTATTTGATGAAACATACCCATATTATAGAAAGTAATTTGCTTTACTGTAAATCTCTTCATCTAAATGTTAATCTCATCAAAATTTCACAGAAAGATCTAGAATAATGTTTAACCAAATACCTGAGTATTATGGCCTAGCTAATTTTACACATAATAACTGGTGGAAAATAATGCTGATTCTATACAAAAATTATATTCAAGAGAATAGGACAGAACATATCTAATTAATTTTATGATACTATTACTTGAAAAAGAACAAGAAAAAGACATTTTAAAAAATCAAAATACTGACATCCCTCATAAACACAGAAATAACTTATTGAGTATTAGCAAATAATATCTAGCAGTGACTTAAAAATGTATGGAGTGGGATGGCCTGGGACCCACTGGAACCTCATTCCAGCCAGCACCGAGGCATGGCTGTGAGTGGGACCACCCATGGCCCTCTGGATCCTCATTCCAGCCAGCCCCCAATCCCAGCATGTATGTGGGACCACCTGGGAACTACCAGATCCTCACTCAAGTCAGCACCAGGCTCAGTGTGTGAGTGGGAACACCTGTCGGTCCATTTGATCAACAGGCCAGGCATGTGTGCGGAACTTTCTCCATCAGACAGGCTTGGTGTGGGACTCTGCAGAGAGGCTGATCCAGGAGCAGAACATCTTTCCAGAGTGGCACAGTGGGTTCACTTCCAAGGGCTGCAGCAGGAGGAAGTGGAGCACAGCAGCCAGACTCAAGCTACACCTACCTGGATGAGTTTGAACTTGGTACTCATTTAAAGGAAAACCCATTAGAATAATGGCAGATTTCTCTTTACAAACTATCAAATCAAGAAAAGCATGGAGCAAAATACTTCAAGTCCTCTATGAAATAAATTCCAACCCAGACTGATATACCCTACAAACTTTCTTTCAAGTTTAATGGAGTAGTAAAATACTTCCATGACAAAAAACAACTAAAGAATTTCATGATGACAAAGCCAACCCTAAACACCCTACTAAAGATATTCTAGAGAGGGATCAAAATGAATACAACTCCATATATGAGAATGGAAGAACCCACCAAATAGGGCAAACAATAACACAGGAGAAAAAGAGGTGTACAACAACAGTCTTTCAATTATTCCTTTGTATACAACAGCAAAATATTTCTATGAGCATACTCTATAAATAGACTTGTTTTGCACCCTAGGGGTCATGATTCTGTCCATGTCTACAGGATGGATATTGAGGAAATAGCACTAGTTCAGCCCCACAAGTGACACCTGGCCACCAGTAAGCATCAGGGACACTGTCCATGTCCACCACACACTACAACTTTGTGCAGTATCCTATTCCTAAACTATTAGAAGTGCTGTTCATATATCTGATATTCTAGTATTTTTGTTATGTTTTATTCATAGTAATTCTTTACTATCATGAAAACTTTTTCTTAGTTGATATTTTTGCCTATATTAACTAGTCAAAACTGTGTGAGTACTCTAAATTGATCACAGATACATATGATACACTACATTCTGACCTCAGTTGGACTCACAATTCAAGTATTTCCATAGCTGATCATTTCAATTTTCCACTGTGATAAATAATGTTTTTTTTTTAATCTTTTGTTTGTGTATTTATTTTTATTTATTGGTATAGGTTCTTTTTTTTTGCGGAACCAGGGAATTGAACTCAGGCCCTTGCACTTGCCAGGCAAGTGCTTATTCCATTGAGCCATCTCTCTGGCCCCTGGACTCACAATTTAATTCTAATTTTTTAATATTATTTTGAAATATTCAATTCAATTTTGAATTCAGTAATATTTAATTAAACTTCCAAAATTATTTTTAATCTTTGTTTTATGATTTATATTGTCTTACTATCTGTTTATAAGACATGTTATGATATTTTCTCTCAGTATTAGAAACTTTAAAAAGTATATTTCCACTTTCCATTGACTTTATATTAGTTTTTCCTTGTCTTTTACACACACACATATGCACACACACACACACACACACACACACACAAATATGTATATAACCTGACATCAGATTGATACTGTTTTGTGGAACTCTTCAATGACCTTTTAAATGGGTTCATCTCATATAATTATGTTTTACATAGTAATATATAACTACCATTTGAGAGTTCTTTATTCTTTATCCAGGACCATACAGCAACTTCTCTTGCCTTCTGGATTATGGTCTTTGTTATTTTCTATATACTGCATCCAGAGGTATCAATATTATTTTGAGTTTGTATAACTGGAAAATATTTGACTTTTAGTTTTCAAAGGTATGAAATTCAATGAGGACATATTTTTTGTTTTTTTCAATCCTTTGAATAAATAACTCTAGTTTCTTACCCACTTGCTCTTTTTTTTTTTTTTTTTTTTTCTAATGTGGAATAAGATGCTGCTTAATTTTTCCTCCTGGCCTGTGTGAGGATCCATTGCCATCACAATAACTATCCGAATCTGGAAGTTCTTGACCTACCAACTTCTTCAAAGGAAACAAATGGTCATTGATATCCTTCACCCTGGGAAAGCAACAGTACCTAAGACAGAAATTCGGGAAAAACTCGCCAAAATGTACAAGACCACACCAGTAAACTCGCCAGAATGTACAAGACCACACCAGATGTCATTTTTGTGTTTGGATTCAGAACTCATTTTGTTGGTGGCGAGACCACTGGCTTTGGCATGATTTATGATTCCCTGGATTATGCGAAGAAAAATGAGCCTAAACATAAACTTGCAAGACATGGCCTGTATGAGAAGAAAAAGACCTCAAGAAAACAGCGGAAGGAACGCAAGAACAGAATGAAGAAAGTTAGGGGCACTGCAAAGGCCAATGTTGGTGCTGGCAAAAAGCCGAAGGAGTAGAGATTCTGCAGTGTCTGTCCTCAGTGACTGCGACTTTTCACTAGAGGATTTAATAAACTGTGTAAAACCTTAAAAAAAAAAGATGCTATTTAATTTTTTTTTTTTTTTTTGATGCTATTTAATTTTGTTCTTTCATAGCTAATATTTTTTCTATGAATATGCTTTAATGATTTTTTCTTTACAATTAGGTTTGGATAATTTCATTTTTGTGTATCTTGGTATGATTTTATTCATATTTCTTTTGCAAAAGGTTCATTTTTCTTCAAAATGTGGTCCTATAATTTTAACTAAGTTCAGAAATTTTAAATCCTTCAATATTTATTGCTTACCCCCTTCTACTTTGAGAATTCTAATTATATGAGTATAAGTTTCTTGATTTTGGCAGAGTGAGCTATAATATGACTGATCTGTAAACTCTTCATGTTTATTTTAGACAATTTTATTGTTATATTCAGTTAAATTTGTAAATAATATTTTATAACGTGAAATCTATTATTAACTTCATGTCATGTATTCATTTCAGAAATATTTTTCTAAAATTCACTGTGTCTACATGTTATATCTTTCACATTTCAATATTTGTGTAGTATAATTTTTAATTTGCTATATAATTATTATTGATTTTCAATAAAGTTAATGAGAAAAAAATAAAATAAATTGGTGTGAAAATACAACACCAAAAAAAAAAAAAAAAAAGAAGGCATATGATAGTCAAATGGGTTTATCCTAGAAACACAGGCCAGCTCAATATCTAAAAATTAAAAATGTAATTATTTGTATTTGTGAACTGAAGAAGCACACACACACATTTCAATAAATGTGAAAAATATCTTGACAATATTTAACATTCACATATAATAACCACTTCTAGAAATCTAAAACCAATAGGAAAATTGAAACCTGATGAAGGACATCTGAAAAAAACATCTATAGTTAACATCATATTCAGTGGCAAAAGACTTGAGTGTTTTTGTTTTTTTTTTTCTTAATATAAGAGGAGCAAGTCAAGGATATTTACTCTGGCCACTATTGTCCACCAATATATTTGTTTTCATACTACCTGTTACAATAAGGCAAGAAAAATATATAAAACACATATACCATA